>DF361820.1:48621-65120 GCA_000787875.1 Solanum virginianum
ATGTCTTGTATGATATGGTGTTGAAATATGGCTAAGTATAGGTATTTTCACGTATGGTAAGGCTTAGACACATGACCTCAAAGCCATTGACCAAGATTAGAAAACTGGCAACAAAATACACTGCTTCACGACAGGTCCGTGTCGTAGAGCAGTCGCGGACTATTACTGGAATTGCAAAATTAGTGAAATTCATTTTTTAGTATGGATCCTCTAAAATTTGGGTTATACCCATTTCCCACTGAATTTTTCCCCTGAACAAGAATATGAAGCCAAATTTTTGATATCACGCATCAATTTTGAGATAAATAGAAATTACAATTACAGGCATTTTTTAGGCACATTTTCGTGCACTTTTTGGGGTCGTTTCACTATATCCTTGTTCCTCAACCTCTTCACTTATCTATCTAAGATTTCTACTAGGACCTATTCATAAGTCAAATTGTCTTCGACAACACCCACAACATCTATAGGCACAATAGCACTAGGGTCACCCACGCACTTCCTCAACATAGACACGTGCAAGATCGAATGTACCATATGCATGTAATTTGGCAACTCCAACTCATAGGCCACCTTACCAATCCTTCTCAACACTTTATAGGGACCCATAAATCTAGGGATCAACTTACCTTTTTTGCCAAACTGGACCACATCCTTCATGGGTGAGATCTTCAAATAGACTCAATCACCAACTTTGAATTCAAGATCCCTTCTCCTCACATCGGCATAGGACTATTGTTGACTTTCGGTGGTTTTAAATCTCTCCTAATCATCCTCACTTTCTCCATGGCCTCCATAACCAAATCTGGTCCTAATAAGGCCATCTCCCCTACCTCAAACCATCCAATTGGGGATCTACAATGCCTTTCATAAAAAGCCACAAAAAGAGCCATACCAGTGCTTGCATGATAGCTATTATTATAAGCAAACTCAATTAATGGGAGATGATCCTCCAACAAACTCAATTAATGGGAGATAATCCTCCCAACTAACCTTAAACTCTAATACACAAGCCCTAAGCATATCCTCAAGAGTTTGGGTAGTTTTTTAGACTTGGCCATCCATTTGAGGGTGGAAGGACGCACTAAGCTTAACCTTGGTACCAAGACCTCTTTGTAAGGACCTCCAAAAGTGTGAGGTGAATTATGCACCATAATCCGATATGATAGACAAGGGCACCCCATGCAATCTTACCAACTCATGGATGTACAAGTTAGCATAGTTTTCAGCACCATATATAGTCTTAACTGGTAGGAAATGAGCCGACTTTGTCATCCTATCAACCACAACCTAAATAGAATCAAAACTCTTTCTAGTCTTAGGTAACCTTAGGCAACCCAACCACAAAATCCATGTTAATTTCCTCCCACTTCCATGTAGGAATCTCTATATCTTGGGTCAAGCCACCCGGCCTTTGATGCTCAGCTTCAACTTGTTGGCAACTATTGACTACCGGATATAAATTTGGCAATGTCTTTTTTCATACCACCCTACCAAAACACCTCCCTCAAATCCTTAAACATCATTGTAAAATCGGGGTGAATAGAATAGGAAGAATTATAAGCCTCATCAAGAATCGTTTCTCTCAAGCCATCAATATTAGGAACATACAACCTCCCTTGGTTCTTAAGGGCACCATCTCCCCGTTAAGAGAAAACCTCCGCCTTGCCCTCTCTCACCAAGGACTTTAATTCTAACAAGGAGGGGTCAAGATTTTTCTTTGCTTTTACCTCATCAACGAAGGAAGATTGTGAACCATCAATAACCACAATACCCCCATTATTAACCTCTTCCAACCTAATCCCCAATCTAGCCAACCGATGGACCTCTCTAGCCACCTCTTTAACCCTATCATCAACATGAGCTAGGCTACCCATAGACACCCTACTCAAAGCATCCGCCACAATATTAGCCTTACTAGGATGATAATGCACACTCATATTATAATCCTTAAGAAGCTCTAAACACCTTCGTTGTCTCAAGTTGAGATCTTTTTGGGTGAACATATATTGTAGACTCTGATGATCGGTAAACATATCAACATGCACCCCATACAAATAATAATGCCAAATTTTTAAAGAAAATACCACGTTGGATAATTCAAGATCATGAGTAGGATAATTTTTTTCTTGGACTTTGAGTTGCCTAGAAGCATAGGCTATCACCTTACTATTTTGCATCAAAACATAATCCAAACCAATCCGGGAGGCATTACAATAAACAACAAACCCTTCCAACCCCTTCGGTATAGACAAAGTAGGAGCGGGCACACGCTTATCCTTCAAGGTTTGGAAACTCCTTTCACACTCATCGGTCCACACAAACTTAGCATTCTTTTGAGTCAACTTAGTCATGGGAGAGGCAATAGAAGAGAACCCATTCATAAATCTCTGATAGTAACCCGCAAAGCTCAAGAAGCTTCTAATATTCGACGGGGTTAAAGGTCTAGGCCAATTTCTAACCACATCCGTCTTCTTAGGATCCACCTTAATACCATCCCTAACTCCACATGACCCAGAAAGGCAACCTCTTTCAACCAAAATTCACATTTCTCATGTTTGGCATACAACTTTCTCTTCTCTTAATTTTTGGAACACTACCCTCAAATGACTTACATGCTCCTCCTTACTATGAGATTAGATCAAGATATCATCAATGAATACCATAATAAATAAGTTAAGGTAGGGCTTGAAGATCCTATTTATAAGATCCACGAAGATAGCCAGTGCATTGGTCAACCCAAAAGATGTAACCACAAATGCATAATGCCCATACCTAGTCCAGAAGGCCATCTTGGGAATGTCACACTCTCTTACCTTCACTTGATGATACCACAAATTCTTAGAGAAGTGACAAGTCCCTTGAAGTTAGTCAAACAAATCATGAATCCTTGGGAAAGGATACTTATTCTTAATGGTAACCCTATTAAGTTGCCGATAGTCAATACACATTCTAAGGGACCCATCCTTCTTCTTCACAAACAAAACCAGTGCACCTCATGGTGATTATCTAGGCCTAATAAAACCCTTCTCCAACAAATCCCTCAATTGCTCCTTCAACTCCTTTAACTTTGACGAAGCCATACAGTAAGGGGGAATATAAATGGGTTGAGTATCGAAAAAGAGGTCCGTACCAAAATCTATTTGTCTTTTGGGAGGAACACCGACAAGGTCATTTGGAAAGACATCAAGGAACTCATTTACCACTGGAACCAACTCTATAGGAAGGAATTTAGACTCCACATCCCTAACCTTCACAAGATGATAGAGACACTCCTTAGAGATCAACTTTTGAGCTTTAATGCAAGAGATAAACCTATCCTAGACCACCACATCATGACTCTTCACACTCAAGGAATAGTTCATTTGGGAATTAAAATTTAACTCTATAGGTTCTACAATCAATAAAGGGATAACATGCATGCAACTAATCCATCCAAAGAATGACATTAAAATCTACCATATCTAACTCAACAAGATCACAAGGCAATATTTTATGGAAAATGCAAATAGGATAATTTCTATAGACCTTTCTAGCAGCAATAGATGTGAAAATGAGAGTAGACACCTCACAAGACTCGCACAACAATTGAGGCTCAACATGAAACTTTTTGGTAACAAAAGGAGTAACAAAAGAAATAGTGGCACCCGGGTCTATTAATGCATACACATCAAAATCAAAGACTTTTAACATACTGGTGATGACATCGGGTACCTCATCAACCCTTTGTCTCCCTTGGAGTGCATCGTACCGATATCAATACATACACATCAAAATCAAAGACTTTTAACATACTGGTGATGACATCGGGTACCTCATCAACCCTTTGTCTCCCTTGGAGTGCATCGTACCGATTATGCCTTAGGGTACCACCTTGTTGACCTCTTCTCCTCAAAGAAACCGTATTTACATCTTGGCCTTATGGACGCACATCTTTACCCTTGTTTTGATTTTGAGAATAATCAACCTTCTTTTGACCTACTTCCCAACAACTATAGCAAGCATTAGTATCCCTCAAACATGGGCCATCATGGCCTCTATCACATCTTGGCCACATAGGTCTAGGCACCAAACTACCTCCTTGGTGCCTTGGGTAGTCATTAGTAAATCTCCCACTAGGAATATAAGAAGACCCTTGGCCTTGGTGAAACCAACCACCCTTGGGATCTTGGAACTTACTATCAAAATGGGCCCTCTTGGCCTTACTACTCCTCATCTTTCTCAACCTATCCCCCTCCAATTGTTCATCATAAGGCATTAGGCGGGACAAGTCCATGTCACCAATCAAGACAGCGGCCCGACACTCCTCATTGACCAAATCAGATACACCCACTACAAATTTATTCATTCTAGACCTCGAATCGGCAAGCTAGTGTGGAGCATATTTTGAGAGTTGGTTGAACTTGAGGGCATACTCCCTTACACTCATAGATCCTTGCTTCAAATTTATGAACTCCATCATTTTGGCCTCCCCAAGATCAAGAGGAAAGAACTAGTTAAGGAAAGCCGCCTTAAACTCCTCCCAAAGGATCACATTGTTATTCCCCTTCTCCTCCTTCCACTGAGTGTACCATATTTGAGTCATCCCCTTAAGTTGGTAAGTTGTCAACTCCGCCTTCTCCACTGACCTAAAACTAATGATAGCCAACACTTTGTACACCTCATCAACAAATTCTTTGGGTCCTCATCCACTTTAGACCTATAGAACTCCTGGTGGGTTCATCCTCATAAAGTCTCTTACCCGAGATGCCATAGTAGGAGTATGAGGGGCTTGGGCCCCTTGATTGACTTGATTAGCCACAACTTGAGCTAGTAAGGTGAGAGTATCCCCGAGCTCATCATGAGCCAGTTATTTCTCAGGTGTGTGGGCTCTTTTTCCTATTGTGTTAGGCATGATCTAGTATAGCAAAGAATAATCATTAGAGGGGAAACCTTACCTAACTTCTATAGCATGACATAGAGTAAGAAGAAGGGAAATATTTCCTAAAATGTCTCATAGCCTCCTACTCATAGTTGTGGTGCACAATATAAACATGAATAAGACTCCAATCAATGCAGTATGTTGGATGTCGAGGACTATTAACAACCTAGTGCTCTGATACCAAGTTTGTCATGACTCAAGCCTAGGGCCTAGATGTGACACGGTGAATGGGGAACCTGAAGGGACCCCAATCAAGCCTCTAAACATATCATTACACATCCTTGGTTGCAGAGGCAATTAAACAACAATAAAAGAATGATAATAAGGGGAGGGATTAAGGGAAGTTCTTTATTTCATAAAACATCAAAAGAGTTAAGGTGAGTCAAGCTTATAGCATCATTACATAACATGTTCAAAAACACCTCTAAACATAAAACTTAGCGGGGGCCAAAACAAGTAATCGAGCTCACCCTCATAGTAAAAAACATATAATAATAGAAAGAGAGTCTTAATACATAGCATAAGATCAAAGACATGGTCCCTGAAATTGAGGATTCACCAACTTGCTTTATAGAGATAGACTAGCCATGGGGAGGATGAGGATGATCATGAGGAGCTCTGGTTCCTATATGGTAACATCTTGTGGGCATAGAGTATGTGTTAGTACATTTGAATGTACTAAGTATGTAGGATGCAATGCAACAAGAGATAGATAACATAATCGAAATGCATAATTAGGAAATGAATAAACATATAGCAAAATGGCATGCATGAGTGATGCTTGAGGTAAAACATGCTTACATAGAACATATTACACGTATATAAGAGACCAACATTATGATGGTGGTCACACCCTTCCATGCATGGTGATTGAGGTATCAACCCTTCAATTGGTTGATAATGGTCTTACCCTGCCATCTATGGTGATTGAGGTATCAAGCCCTCAATTGGTTGATGGTGGTCACACCCCGCCATCCATGGTGATTGAGATATAAAGCCCTTTTAGTTGATGGTGGTCTCACCCTGCCATCCATGATGATTAAGGTATTAACCCCTCAATTGGTTGATGATGGTCTCAACCCGCCATCCATGGTGATTGAGGTATCAACCTCTCAATTGGTTGATGGTGGTCACACCTCGCTATCCATGGTGATTGAGGCCTAGCACCCTTAAATTAGGTGTGGTCAACTTGCAACACTATAGATAGCTTTCATGCAAACAACACATATATAAGTGATTCAAGTCATAGGTCATGCAATGGATCATTAACAGCTCAAGAACCCTAGTCCAGACATTTTATCAAATACTTGGTGGGTGTGTAATACTAGTGTAAAACCATACAATTAAAGAGTTAAATCATGCAAGAAATCTTGAAGTAAATCAACCCACCATCACTGGTAATACCACCTTGCAAAATACATTGAAATCTCTCATCAACACTCCTTATAGATCTTAGACTTATAGCTCAAAACATGCATAAACAGTCATACTTTTGTAAAACCCCAACATAGTTCATAGTCAAATTCATAATAGAAAACCCAAAAGTAAAATCAACTTAGAAACATATAATTTAGGCGAAAAGGAAGCTTGGGCATCATGCTTGAAAGGGCCCAATGGTTAAACCCATATATCACAACTTTGGAAAATCCCTTGATGAAGATTGAGATGAGAACTTGAAGATTGAGTGAATTCTTTAATATCCAAAATGAGGTTTGGCACTTGAATTTTTGGAGAAATGTTTCTCTAACTGTTTGAGAGAGTATTGGGGAATATCTTGTATGATATGAATATATGGCTAAGTATAGGTACTTTCACACATGGAAAGACTTAGGCCCAAGAATCAAAAGCCTTGGATTGAACAACAAAACTAGCACCATTTTAATACTAGTCCGTACCCCAGCTGCGTCACGCTAGGGGCACAGATCAACACTAGATAAGAAAATTTCTGAATTTTTGAATTTTGATATGATTGCTCTTAAATTGGGATTAGACCCATTTTTCACTCAATTTTTTTCCCTTGATCAAGAATATAAGGTCAAATTTTTGATATCACACTCATATTTTGATATATATGGAAATTACAATTTTGGGCACTTCTGAGGCACATTTTGGGCACTTTTTGGGGTCATTTCAGACAAATTTATGAGTTAGGACTAGTATGAACTATGCTTTATGACAAGTATGATTTTATTTGTATGATATGTATTTTGTAGGATTTGACTTAACATAAAATGTGTCTTTAAGGTAGCGACTCAACTTACGAGGTCCTTATATAAAGTTTGTAGTCTCATAACTATGTATTACCATTGGTTTATGTTTCCAATATCACTTGGCTAGTGGATCCATATATATCATTATGATTATAACACTCACTTAGTAGGGGTATATTCTTACCTTTGCAAGTAGACTCCATTTTCTCTATATAGGGTAGATATTTGGATTCTATGTTATACACTTGGTCTTATTATCGATTATGACTACTTCCTACATATGTATGGACCCTTATGATGTTTTACTTGACTGTTCATAGCTTTTACTGTTACATGATACTCATATGATTTATTTTTGGTTTGACCCATCCATGTCTACTTATGCTTTCAATATCTTTCCAATTATGATGCTTAAATTGGTCACTACACAAAATGATTTATTGCATTGCGTACATACTTAGTATATTCAAATGTACTAACACATACTCTTTTCTTACATTATATCATAATGAAGAGATGAATGACGATACTCCTTCTCATTTCTATGGCTAGTCAATGATACTTTAAAGATTGTTAGTGAGTCTTTATGCTTGGGGGACAAACCTGCAACCTTTTGAGATATTTTGAGACTATCTATTATTTCACTTTACTTTGAGGGTGAGCTAGGTACATGTCTTAGCCCCCACCTATCTTAGTATGTTAGAGTCATTATTGCACATTATATATGGAATCTATGTTGTTTAGTTCTTTTTCTTATGAGATATTATGCTTAGACCTCTTTTATTGATCTTTCACTAGTTAATTATTTATTTCATTACCTATGAATGCTTATAATATGTTAAGAAGGCTAGATTGGTGTTTTCTTAGGAATCTCAATTGCCATGTCACACCTAAGGCATGACTTGGATCATGACAAATTTAGTATCAGAGCATAAAGTTTTGAAGTGTCCTAGGGAGCCCAATATGCCATATCAAGTAGAGTCTTATTCATCAATATGAAGCACACTATATCTATGAGTAGGAGACTATGAGGCATTTTAAGAATCTTCACTTCTTTCGTGAACTATTATAATGCCTAGTGAAATTACCAAATACCCTTAGAAGAGAATCATGCACATAACACATCTTTCCAAGCTCTGATGGAAAATCTGAGACCGATTTTGCGATCAACACTAAAAATTGAGTGGGAAAATGGTCTCAACCTAATTTTAGAGCAACCAAGTGGAAAAATAATTTTTCATAATAAAACCAAAAATAGTGTTGATACATGCCCCAGGCGTGACATGCTAGGGATGCGCACTTAAACTTATATTTGTTTTTAAATTTTCAACGAAAGGGTAAAAATTCATTCGGGAAAAAGTTGGGAAAAATTATACTACTCTGTGCCCAGTCTGCGGACTGGGCATTTTTAAGTGAAAATTTATTTTTTCTTTTATGAGGGGCATTCTAGACTTTTCTCAACCCCTCATAAACGTGAACTATGAGTAATTAAGTCATTTTTAATCAACAAAGAGCCTTCTTAGCATATTTCTAAGTGCTAAACACATATGCTAGGTTAGAATTCTTGAGGAGAAGAAGCGAAGGGCTTGATCCAAGGTTTAGTGTCTCATCAGTTTCAGGTATGTAAGGCTACCTAGAGCATTGGATTATATTCATCCATGCACCCCTTTGTTTACTTGAGTTAAGATTTATGAGTATTAATTACATATTTTCAATCTTGTGAATCTTGAGTTCACATATTTGTACATGTTTGAGTTTTCACGAGTATATTTGAGTTAATTTATGAATTTCATTATCATTACAATGAAAAATGTGTGTGATCCGAATGCTGAACCCTTAGCCCTAAAATTTGGTATTTTCTTTGCTTGCTACTAAACTGAGAATTGTGAATTTAACTTACTAAACCAAGTAAATTGAACTTGAGAAGTATGTTTCTTTTGTCGTATATGCATGCGATGAATATCTAATGTGTCTTATGTGTTGAACATAGATGATTTGATGTCACTTGAATGTAATTCGTAAGGGTCTTGCACGATGTGAATATAGTATTGAATTGCATTATTTTGAGTTCATTTTTTGAGTTGTGGAGTTAATTGAGAACGTTGATGTTGAGTTGAATGAGATAAGTTAAAGAAGCTTGAGTTAATTTTTATGAGCATTTTTACTCTTAGAAGGAGTATTGAACACTGAGTTGGGTATTAAGAACCACCCCAGAACTATGTAGCTAGCATAGGATGGTCATACAGGATAATTCTGGTGGCCTAAGTACCTATAGAGGGACACTCTCTTAGGATCCGAGAGAGAGGTAGAGGTTAACGCCCTATTCCTTGGCAATTTTAGGGAGAGTGTGGCAATTACATCTTTTCGTTGTACATCACTAAAACCTCATGGTGGTGGAGCATTATGTTGGTTCGAGAAATTTCCAAGAAACACTTTAGTTGAGCATATCATGATTTTTGAGCTAAGTTGCATTAAACTAAACACTGAGTTTGTTTTCTAAAGCATGATTTCAAAACCCTAAAACTTACATCAAATTTAATTGAGTTGAGTTAGGAGGTGAGAGTTGAGTTGACTGATTGAGTCTAAATCTTACCTGTTTCTTGAGTTATTTTATATACTGTACATTCCACGTATCGACACCACTTGGCATTGCATAATTTCATGATGAAGATACAGGAGATAGAGGACTTCAATAGGCGCACCATTGAGGTTCAGATATTCCAAGTCCTAGAGCTTTGGTGAGCCCTTCTTACTATCCAGAGGACCCTGTTATTATTTATTTCAGTGTCTTTCTTCATTATGAGTGGGGTAGCCATGGCTTGTCATGGTACCTTCTAGATGTGTAGAGTAGAGGCTTCATAGACTTAGAGTAAAGTATTGAGTATTTTTTCATTCAGACTTGAATTATTTTTGAAAAACTATTGGTGATATTATTATCATTTCTTAAATGTTACCATTGAGTATTCTTTTGTTGTTGAGTAAGATGTGATGATGAGGCCAGGTGGTTCGCTCGGGGACTAGCAATAGTCCTTGAGTGCCAGCCATGCCTAAGGTAGCCTCCTGGGGCATGACAAACTTTGTATTAAAGCATAGAGTTCAAGTGTCCTGACAGTCTATGAAGTCGTGTCTAGTAGAGTCTTGTTTATGGGTGTGTTGTGCACCACACTTCATAAGCAGGAGGCTATAGGGAATTAGAAATGGTTACCCTTATTTGGTATTCTGAGTCGTGCGATAGAGTTTAACTTTATGAAATTCCTATCTAAGTCGTGCCTTGTGAATTTTCAGATCATGCCTCCTAAGTGCACAATAGCCTAATGAGATGCCCAAGCCCCAAACACCGAGGCCCCTACCTAGACAAAAGCGAGGAGACAGGATCAACCTACTTGAGCTGTCGAGGTTCCATAGGCAGCTCTTGCTCAGCCAACTTCAGGGGAGCCATTATGATGCTTACTCAGCTAATGGCCTCGCAGAGCAATAGCCGAGGTCCCCAAGCCCTTAATTCTAGTTCCCAAGAGCCCACAACTGCTATTTGGCTTAGAGACTTCTTAAGGATGAACCCGTCGGTCTACACGGGGTCAAAAGTTGAGGATGACCTACATAATTTCATTGCAGAGATATGTAAGGTGCTGAGGGATATGCATGCGACTGAGGTTGAGGGAGTTGAGCTTGCCTTTTATCAACTCAAGGACATGGCAAATATGTGATATAATCAGTGGGAAGATAGTTGGGTTGAGGATGTTGAGCCTACTAAGTGAGAGGAGTTTGAGAGTGCTTTCCTCGATGACTTATTTCCCCAAGAGTTGAGGGAGTCAAAGATTGAGGAGTTTGTGAACCTGAAGCAAGAGGGTATAACCATTAAAGAGTACAACCTCAAGACCATTAAGCTGTCTAGGTATGCTCCAGAGATGGTCTAGGACATAAGGGGAAGGATGAGACAATTTGTGTCTGGGTTGGGCAAACATGCGAAGAGGGAATGCAAGGTAGCGTTATTGATTCCGGGCAAACATGCGAAGAGGAAATTTCTAGACTCATAGTTTATGCCCAGCAAACTGAGAAGGATAAGAAGAAAGATAGAGATGATTACTTAAGTAAGAAAGCAAAGTCAACTGAGCACGAGTCTAACCAGCACAAGCAGGATAAGGGAGGTAGGTCTTACTTTCAGAAGAAACATTCAGGGTATGCACCATCATCATCCAGTGCACCCACTCCAAATGTCAAGTATGATCAGAAATTGCAGGGGTAGTTGAACCTTAAAGCATGGGGCTAGCAATGTGAACCTGGGCTCAAAGGGGAAGCTATCTTGTGGGAAGTGTGACAAGATGCTTTTAGGGGAATGCGAGGAGGGAGTAGACGCTTGCTACAAGTATGGCCAGGTAGGTCATTTTATGAGAGACTTCTACTTTGGGGTAACAGGGTATAGTCTTCTACTACTATACCACTACCCAGGGGTAACCAGAAGTGTGCCACACCAAGGACAAGCAGAGAGATGAATAGTTTTTATACAATGGGGAATAGACAGGACTAAGAGGTTGCACCAGATGTTGTGATAGGTATGCTTCAAGTCTTTACCTTTAATTGTTATGCTTTGCTTGATCCATAAACAATAATGTCCTTTGTAGCACCTTACGTGGCTAGAAAATTTGAGATTTCTCCAGAGTATTTACTTGAACCTTTTTCTATTTTCACTCCTATTGGTGAGTCTATCATGGTCGAAAGAGTTTATAGAGATTATGTGGTGTCTATCTACCATAGGGATACTCTTGCTAATCTAGTTGAGTTAGAGATGATTGACTTTGATATAATTCTTGGTATCGACTGGCTCCACACCTGCTATGCCACTGTTGACTGTAGAACCTGAACTGTTAAGTTTCAATTTCCCAATGACCCTATTATAGAATAGAGGGGAGATTCTGTTACACCTAAGAGCAAGTTTATTTCTTATCTTAGATCTAGAAGGTTAATCTCTAAAAGGTGCATCTATCAACTCATGTGAGTTAAATCTGATGATGTTGAGCCTTCTACTCTTGAATCAGTCCCAATTATGAGTGAGTACTCAGAAATGTTTCCTGAGGACCTACCTGGGTCCCTCTTGATAGGGAGATTGACTTCAGGATTGATGTTCTTCCCATACCCAGCCTATCTCAATTCCACGTTATAGGATGGCCCCCGCTAAGTTGAAAGAGTTGAAGGAGCAGTTGAGGGACTTGTTAGAGAAAGAATTTATTAGACCGAGTGTTTCTCCTTGGGGTGCTCCCATTCTATTCATGCAGAAGAAGGATGGGCACTCAGAATGTGCATAGTTTACAAGCAACTGAACAAGGTCACGATTAAGAATAAATATCCTCTCCCAAGGATAGACAATTTGTTTGACCAACTTCAGGGTGCCTCCTGCTTCTCAAAGATAGACCTCAGATTTGGCTATCATCAGCTGAAGGTGCGGAAGTGTGATATCCCAAAGACAGCCTTTAGGACTACATATGGAAATTTTGAGGTCTTGGTCATGTCTTTTGGATTGACGAATGCACTTGTAGCCTTTATGGACTTGATAAACAGAGTATTCAGACCGTATCTTGAAATGTTCGTGATTATATTCATTGATGACATCCTGGTGTTTTCTAAGGATGAAGAGGAGCAGGCCAATCATCTTAGAGTGGTTTTGCAAACTCTCAAAGACCATGATATCACGACCCAAGCCTAAGGCCTAGATGTGACATGGTGAATGGGAACCCAAATAGACCCAAACAAGCCTCTTAGCATATCAATGGTACATCCTTGGTCGCGGAAGCAAAATAAACAACAAGAGATATAATAAAAGGAAGTGAGACTAAGGGAAGTCTTTGATAATCATTAAAGCATAAAAAAGTCAAGTTCAAGCATTAGTACATCATAACATCCAACAACACCTATAACATGGAATGGAGCGGGGGCCAAGACACTATTCGGGCTCACCCTCATAATAAGTGTTCAACATAAAGAAGCCTCAAAATAGTAAGAATAATGTAGATAGTGTCCTAAGACTTAAAGACTCACCAAAGCTCATCTCTGAAGTATCAACTAGCCATGTGAAGGATAATCAAAAGGTGCTCCAATCCCTTTATGATAATATCATGTAGGCATAGAGTATGCATTGGTACATTTGAATGTACTAAGTATGCGAGATGCAATGCAACAAGACATAAGCCAATATAGTCAAAATGCATAATCATAGGCAATAGATATATAAAATCTCGACATGGCATGCATGATCAATGCTTGTAGTAAAGCATGCTTGTAAAACATTCAACTTACATTGTACATGATACATGTGTGGGAAGAGACCTTAACCGACATCGACCAAGTGAGTTACTTCTTAGAATCCAAGGCATGTCACCCCTTTCGTAAGTTGATTGAGGCATGTCAGTCCCTCAACAAGGTGATTGAGGCATATCACCCCCTCGACAAGGTGTGGTCTACTTCCCATGGTAGTAATACAATAAATAATCTGAGGCATGTCACCCACTCATTAGGGCTTAACTTGATACTTGCAACATCATAGATACTTTTCATGAATTCAACATATAGATGGAATCCCTTAATCATCATAAGGTCACTTTACTTGTAAATTGTGTAATAGAACATCAATAACTTAAGAATTCTTATCATGTCATTTTATCAAACACATGGTGGGTTCATGATACTAGTTCAAAATCATGCATTCAAGAGTGAAATAAGATGTGAAAACTTCATGCAAATTAACCCACCAACATGTAGTAAAACCCTCATGTAGAGTACCTTGAAATCCATCATCAAAACTTATAATAGATCACAGTATCATAGCTCAAAACATGCATAGTCTCAATAGACAAAAACTAATTCATGGTATAAGCTTGAAATAGATAGTTATACATAATCAATTAACATTTTATAAAACCGCAACATAATTTATATTCATAATCCATAAGAAGAGATACACATAGATAATATAACTTGAAAACATGCAATTTTCATAAAAATGAAGATTGGGCTCCATGGGTGAAAGGACCTGTGGATGAAACCCACATACCTCAAGCTTGGGTTTTCTTGAGATGAACTTGAAGGAAAGTTAGAGCTTGAAGTGAATCCTTGAGTTTCAAAGTTAAGCTTGAAATCCTTGAATTTGGTGTAAGATTTTTGGTTAAGTCTTGGAGAGGTTTTTGTGAGGATTTTAAGTGATACAAAGTTGAAACATGGTTAAATATAAGTAATTTCATGTTTTAGTAGGCATGGGGCTATGACCCCAATGCCTTTGGGTACAAAAGAAAAACTAAGGAAATTGTTATACCGATTTGCATCTGGTTTGCGATATAGAACAAACGCGAGGAAGATTTTACACTACTCTGCGCCCGTGGCGCATCGCGGCCAGGGCGCGAATGCTCTCTAGGATTCACAAATTAGTGAAAATTATTTTTCTCTATAGGTCCTCAAAAATTTGAGTTATACCCATCCCCACTTAATTTTGCCTCTTGATCGAGAACATGAAGTCAGATTTTTGATATCACTCACAAATTTTGAGATACATGAAAATTATGATTATGGGCATTTCCTAATCATATTTTACGGCATTTCACACGAATTGTATGCAATGTTTTTGAAATATAAGTTCTGGCTCAAGTCGGTGACTTTCTTAGGTCATGTTATCTTGGGTGATGGTATTCAAGTAAATGCTCAGAAGATTGACACGGTTAAGAACTGGCCCAGACTAACCTCACCAACAGACATAAGAAGTTTCTTGGGATTGACATACTACTACCACAGATTTGTTAAGGGGTTTTCTTCCTTATCTGCACCATTGGCCAAGCTAACTCACAAAAAGATCAAGTTATAGTGGTCTGAGGAATGTGAGTAGAGTTTCCAAGAGTTGAAGTCTAGATTGACTACTACACCTGTTCTGACTCTACTTGATGGGATGGAAGACTTTGTGATATAATACGATGCATCAAGAGTTGGTTGGTTGTGTGTTGATACAGAGGGAAAGGTGATAATCTATGTTTCCAGGCAGCTTAAAGTGCATGAAAGGAACTATTCAATCCATGATCTTGAGTTGGCGGCGGTGGTGTTTGCACTTAAAATCCAGTGCCACTACTTATATGGAGTGCATATGGATATGTTCACTGACCATAAGAGTTTGCAGTATGTCTTCAGCCAGAGAGAGCTCAACTTGCGACAGAGGAGATAGTTGGAGTTGCTCAATGATTATAACATGAGCATTCTCTACCACCCAGGTAAAGTTAATATTATTGCTGACACTCTTAGCAGGTTTTCAATGGGTAGCACGGGCCATATTGAGGAAGGAAAGAAAGAGATAGTAAAAGAGGTGCACATATTGGCTCAATTGGGAGTTTAACTTGAGGAAAATGATGAGGGAGGAGTCAATATCCAGAGTTTGTCCATATCATCTCTTGTGGTTGAGGTGAAGGAGGCCATCCACAAATAAAAAGTGATGGTCTTCTCCAAAAGGGGAGATGGGGTGTTGAGATACCAGGGCAGGTTATGTGTTCCTGATGTTGACGATGTAAGAGAGAGAGAATCATGGTTAAATCTCATAGCTCTAGGTATTCCATTCATCCTGGCTCTACCAAGATATACCACAACCTGAGGGAAATCTATTGGTAGAGTGGAATGAAGAGGGATATCACGGAGTTTGTTTCTAAATGCCCAAATTGTCAACAAGTCAAAGTTGAGCATCAACGACCATGTGGATTGGCACAAAACTTTGAGATCCCTGAGTGGAAGTGTTAGATGATTAATATGGACTTCATCATCGGTCTACCGAGGTCTCGAAAGTGGAATGCTTTGATATGGGTCACCGTAGATAGGATGACCAAGTCATCTTACTTCTTGGTAGTCAAGACAACTAACACTGTGGAGGAGTATGCTAAGTTGTACATCCAAGAGATTGTGAGGTTGCATGGTGTTCCCTTATCAATTATCTCGGATAGAAGAGTTCAATTCACCTCCTAGTTTTGGAAATCTTTCTAGAAAGGGTTGGGTACGAAGGTAAATTTGAGTACAACCTTTTATCTGTAGATAGATGGCAAGGTAGAGCACACCATTCAGACATTAAAGGATATGTTGAGAGCTTATGTCCTTGAATTCAAGGGGAATTGGGATGATCATTTTCCCTTGATTGAATTTGCATATAAAAATAGCTATCACGCAAGCATTCAGATGGCTCCCCATGAAGCTCTGTATGGGAGGGATGTAGATCCCAATTGAATGGTTTAAGGATGGAGAAGCTGAGTTGATTGGACCTTCCCTTGTCCACCAGTCTATGGAGAAGGTGAAGGTTATTATAGAGAGGTTGAAGACTGTCCGAAGTCACCAAAAGTCTTACACCGATGTGAGAAGGG
>DF361819.1:9997-47823 GCA_000787875.1 Solanum virginianum
CAGACCTTGTCAAGAATTCAGAGATGGGCTGAGAGCAAAAGATGGGAGATTTATCGCCATTTGCAATGCGATTAATATCATGCTGAATATCTTCATAGGTGATGACAGGTATTACTTTCTTGAAAGTCTCTCTATCAGTGTTGCCATTAAGATTACCATAGCGCTTCAAGTACTCAACGTTGGCATTTCGAGAAAGTATTTCAGCAAGAACTCTCTTTTGTACCTCATCAGCTTTGGTGGTCACTTCTTCAATGAAGTGAAGTGCTTTCTTGTTTTCTTCTGCAACAATAAAATTGTTGGCTTTTTGACAATTCTTTGGTGCTTCAGGCATTGTTAATGTAATGAGTAAACAAAAGAGGATAAGATGGCTTTAGGCAAGAGTTGTTATCAGATTTTGGGTGTGGGGATGATCAAGTAAGAAAGGGCTTTATATAGACAAAGTTTTGGCTCTGTTCCAAAAACTATATTCTTTTTTGGTCTCCAATGTTAATTTATTTTAATCGAAAACAATTTGTCTTTAAAATTTTTTTTTTATTCTAATAAAATAAATTCACACAAATATATTTTGAACCACAAGTTTTAAAAAACTTTATTTTTTTCCTTACATATTATACCAAGTCAAATGTGCCACGTAAAATAAGACGAAGGAAGTATTACATTTTAAGAAGATTTGTTTATTCTCTTTATCTCATTGGGTGCCAACAAGTGACCAAGATTATTTTTTCTCAAAAGTGTTTACTGTTAAAAAGTGATGGGCTTGGCAAAAACTTTGGGAGAAATAAATGTTGTTGCGTTTTAATAAGTAGTTTTTTATTCCCTTAGTTATTTTTATTTGTTCACTGTATTAAAAATAAATGTTCAATAATATTTGTTCATTTTATGAAATCAAGCGATAATTTTACATTTAGTTCCTAATTTTTTACCCTTATCATTAATTACGGTCATTTTCCTATTATATTTTTCAAGACATTATATTTATTATATCAAAAGGTGATTTGATAAAACTACCCTGTTATTTACTGTTCCTTAATTCATGTGTCAAGTCGACAAGAGACAAGTAAAGATGAACGGAGGGAGTAGAAACTAAAAAATTAGATTTCTCTAAAAGCACTTTTGAGAAAATACATTTATAAAACGTTGGATCAAACATTAACAGATGCTTAAAATTATTATTTTTAAATTTATTGGTGAACAAAACTTCTTTTTCTTCGAAATTACTTTTCTAAAAGAAAAAGCATTTCTCATTATAAATTTATTTGAGAAATTTGGTCAAACGAGTTATAAATCTTTTTCTATTGCAATTGGTGGTTAGGGAAGTTGCAATGTTGATAATTGAACTCATTCTATTTTAGGCTTAATTTTCTTTTTATTGGCATGACAACTTTAAAGTATAGAAAAAGCCTGATCTTTTTTATTCCATTAATAGAAGTTTAACCAGAGAAATGACTAAGAATTTGAGAAAGAGAATAGTTGGTTTGATCAGATAATTAGGTAGGAAATTTAAATTTTTGAAAATTCAATTTTTACACTACCCCGTCCTCACGCCAACTCCACCCCCAGCCGCCCACCTCCACTCTCCAAAAAAAAATTATATATTTATTTTTTTAAAATACTTTAAATTATGAAAATATTTTCATGTCAGAAATTATTTTTCTACAAATTGTTATCTACTCTCTAGTTAAAAATAGAAGTTATTTTCTAAAATATATTTTTATTCATTAATCAAATAATAAAAAATATGTTCCGAAAAATATTTTTTTCACTCACCAACCAAACATGAGAAAATGAGTTAGAAATCAACTAATTTTCCTATATTTTCCAAAAATACATTTTCTATAAAAAATATTTTTCTCCATGCCAAACATAAGTCAATTTTCAGTGTTTGGCTACTTTGATATGTTAAGGAAAATGTTCTGATCAAGGAAAATACATTTTATCAAAAGAAAGGTTAGTTGTAAAAAACTACAGATACTTATGGACCAAATATAGTTCTTTTCTTTAATTATAAATATCTCGAGTCTTATACTTCATCATTTATTTAAAATAACACTTGAATATTATTATCGTTGTTTAAATACTAAGCGGGCATTTGGTCACGTCTTATTGTGAAATTTCGATAAAGTGATTTTGTTTTCAAAGTGAAAAATGATAATCTATTTAAAAATTGAAATTGTATTTGTTCATGAATACAAATCGGAGGTATTTTTGACTTTTCGTGAGTAAGTCAAAGTGAAAACGCTTTTTATTATTTTTCAGCTAAAATAATAGTAAAACATGTTTTTTGAAATTTACCTCTGATTAAATATAATATTGTAAATTAATTCAGAAAAGGATTTTCACATTTTTTACCAGAATTAAATATTTTTGTTGAAAGTCGTTTTCATCCGTACGATCGGTTTAATTGATGATGTTTATCACAAACAAGGCATCTAACATTACTTAATTAACATTTACTTTTAACAAGATTATATTCTTCTTGTCTGCACTATGTAATTGCCCACGTTGTTTTTGTGATACGAGGGTGTAGAGTGATCTAAGGGTGGTTCGACAGTGCTAGAAAAAAGGTAAGTATTTTAGATCCTTAAATTTGAGGGGTTTTAATATTTGTTTTAGTAATAATATGTTATAGATTTTTTTTAGAAAAAAGTACTAAAATAAATATTATTTACAGTAAAAATTATTTATTTCATACAAAAAGAAGAATTATTATGATCAATTGAAAAGAATTACTGAATGAAATCAATTATAACTCTTTTTTTTAACAATTATGATCTCAAAGAGATAGAAGAATAAAATTCGTAAAAAAATATATTAATTTATTTTTTTAAGTTTAAAGCTTCCATTTGATTTTTGCCTTAGATTATTGATATGCTTGAGTCACCCCTGGAGTGATCGAGTATTAAAATGGATGGTTAGTAGGTTATATCGAACATATATTTTCTTCATGCTAGAAGTATTAGTATCTTCTTTTAACTTTATGTTTGTTTATTCTTAACTTTCTATTTCTTTTTCTCCATTTTTAAAATTATTTTATTGTAGTTACAAATTGAGCGGATTTTGTTGAATATTATCTGCTTTGTTAATTTAGTCTTAGATCTGCAATTTTATTTTGTCAATTGTAATCACAGGATGCCTAATACATCTAGGATAATTTTATAGATGCCTATACCATTATATTTTGTCAAGTGATCCACCATTAATTAATTTATTGCACCAAAAGTTATTAAATTATTTTTTTAAATTTAAAAAAAAATTCAACTTCTCCTATGTTTCAATATATATATATATACCTTTACTAAAAAATATTATTTATTTTTATTTTTCATCCTTAATGTTAAAACTTACAAACGCTTAAATTGAATAACCACATTAAACATCCAAAATTTAAAATAAACAAATAGGAGTAAAAATTAAGCAAAAAGTACCTTTTAAAACCTTTTTCCCATTGAGTAAATGGTGGAGCTGGCTACACAAAGGGACAACATGCATACACGTGTTTAAGAGAGAGAATGTGGTTTTGTGGGGTACTAGTTTCATACTCAAACACCTCTCTCCTGTTTTTTTTTTTCCTTACCGGTGAATAGGTTCACATATACCTCTGCATATATATATTAGAAAATTATAGGATTTGACGTCAACTTTTAAAGGTAATGGTCTGACAATTAACTTGCATCGATAGTAAGCAATACATAAAAAATCGTTATTAATAAGACCTTTTGGATTTTTTAATGAATGCCCGATTAAATTTTTAAGAACTCATTTCATCATTATTGATTCAAAAATGCTTATTTGGTCATGCCATAACATAAAATTATTTACATCAATAAATTTTTGATTTGCAATCGAATGTGCTTCACTTGTACTAATATCTGCATAATATAGGCCAGAAGCTAAGGTTGGTAATTTCCACAAAATATGTTTTGGCCTAAGACACTCTTGGTTATACAAAGATATTTGATATTCATTTCATTTAGTATCTTGACATGATATCTATTTTGGCAGATATTCTTGAAACTTAACAAGTTTCTTCGGGATTTAAAAGAGATAAGTCCATCTTCTATAACAAATTTTATCCCTTTAAACAGAAATATAGTAGCTTTTCCGGAGCCTTCAATCAATTTTGAATTACCAAAAATTATAGTAACATTTGCTTTTCTTCTAAGCAAGTAAGAGAAGTATTTTTCATCTTTGAAAATGACATGAGTTGTTCCACTCTCAATTACACAAATATCTTTATTATTGATAATTGATCCAAACAAATTAAATTCGAGGCATATACATATTTTCTTCAAAAACAAAATAAAGCAAACATT
This sequence comes from Solanum virginianum, assembly GCA_000787875.1. NCBI lineage: Eukaryota > Viridiplantae > Streptophyta > Magnoliopsida > Solanales > Solanaceae > Solanum > Solanum virginianum. The sequence continues at coordinate 14,311 of DF361819.1, forward strand.
ACTATTAAACATATCCATTACATACTTTATTTATTTATAGAAACTAGGAAAATATAAACATACCAACAAGAATAACAAATAGAAAAGGAAATTATCTAGACTATAGCAGGCTCATCACTGATATTTTTTCCTCTAGGAGATTAAAAAAGTCAGCTACATCTAAATGCATGGGGTCAACATTATCTTGAGATATAAAATTTGCTTCTGTATTATTACCCACCTTATGTATGGGTTCGACATTATCTTCAGAGTTAAAGTTTGTTTTTGAATTATTATCACTCATTTTTAAGGATGTCTAATAAAGATAAATCAAACGCTTTGATTATCGACAGGTATGTGACCAACGCCCCTTTCTCCACATCTGTGGCATATGCTTTCTGAATTTTTCTTTTGCACAGTTTCCTGTTTCTCTCCCTTCCTTTTAATTATACTGCATGCTGATCATTTTGTCGGTGCAAAATGATCACCATGATTATAATTTCTTTTACAACTACTATTATTATCATGACTGGGGCCATGAACTCTTTCTCGTTAGTGATGATTTACCTGATTCACTTCATGGAGTGATATAGAACCAACGGGCTGACTCTCATAATTTTTCATCAACAGGTCATTATTTAATGTTGAGCAATAAGAAGATGCGAAAGTAATTCAGAATATTTTTTAAAGTTTATTTTCCGATATTGCTATTGTAGGAGAATAATTGTGGGAGTAAATATGAAATATGCTTTCTCAAGTTTATCATGTTCTGTGACATCTTTTCCGCATAAGTTTAACTGTGATATAATTCTATAAATGAAAGAATTATATTCAGTTATACTTTAAAGTCCAATAATCTTTAATTAAACCAATCATGACATGGTTGTAGAAGGATGACCAACTTCAGGTGGTCATATCTATCTTTCAGATTGTTCCACAATATAAGAGAATTTTTTAGAGTGAGATATTGCATTTTCAACCCCTCGTCAAAATTGTGGCAGAGGAATATTATAACTTTGACATGATCTTAGATGGATGTCTGATTATTATCTTTGATGGTATCTACCATACCCACAGTGCTCATGATGAATAGTCTTTGTTCGATATATCCAGGACAACAGTACAAATTTAAATTTAAAAATATTAGATATTTTTACAAAAATAAAATTCTTGCCCTTTTTACCTGTTTAAAGTAGCTTGAAAATTAACAGAATCTCGTGTTGATAACGTGTTATAAAAACTAATATTAAAAAAATATATGGAGAGAAAAAGTTGAAAAGGCACACGAATAAAAAGAAGTGGAATTTTCTGTTTCCTTTTTTTGTTTTTTCAATTTTTTTTTTCTACATTCTTTCCCAATTATAGCATTTGAAAGTGACAATGCAACCATGTGGTCGCTCTCTTGTCAAGTTGCCCATGGACAATTAGCTAGCGTGTACAATCTATTGTCAAATCATCTTGATCAAGAAGTGGTACATGATATCTATTTACAATATTTTTATATTTTAATGAGTAAAAAATTAATTCCTGATAATTATATTTCTAGGTGATGTTATCATGAATATATCCTTGGAGATGAAAATTCATTCAAAAGTGTTATAACCATAATATCACAAGTGTATCTTTAATTGTTCTGCTTATCACTTTTTAAAACAATGACTGCACTTACAAAAGAAAATTATGTACGCAACTATTCAGTGACTATACCCTTATAAATGTGTCTGCTTGCTGGCATACCAAACACTTGCCACTACTAGTAAGAACCCCAAAATATCATGATAAATTAAGTTGTGCTTGGTTTGTTTTTTCAAAGAAAAACAAATTTTAAAAAAATACTTTTTTCCCCATGTCAACATGTCCTTGCCAATATCTAGTTTCAAATATTCATGTGTGTTTACTTTGCTTCAATATCATTGCCACAACATGCATCCCTACCCTAGTTGTCCATGCAAGTCTACTAACCTTTTTTATTTTTTGTTGATATCTGTATTAGAGTTAGACTAAATTTTGAATTTGCATCGAAAAATTTCATGTTGAAGGATAAAACACTCCATAACAAGATAATTCTATATTTAAATGAATTCAAACTCGATCGAGATCTCCAGTTAAGAATGAAAAAGTACTTAATTACCGGTCTACGGAACTTAGGCAAGTAGACAAGATTACATGAACAATTTATGAAATATAGATAGGAGTATTAATTGCTTACTTCCTTCAAATCAATTAATTTTCATTGGAAATGCCAGTGGTGTGGGAAGTTTTTATAAATAATAAAATAGAAAGTCAAAGAGAAGGGTGTGCACCAAAGGAAGTAGGACCACACCCAAGTGGGAGCTTAGTGCTTGGTGTTGGTGACAACGTAAGTATGTGAGTTGAGGATTTTCTGGGAATGTTTTACATACAAACACAAGAATGTGTAGGTATAAGAGGGAGACAAGAGACAGTGATGTAAATCCTTGAGTGTTGACTTCTTATCCATATTGAAATTTGACACATTGCAAGATCTATTTCTGAGGATAATGTCCCTAAAAGAAAAACTCAATTATCACATCAGAATACTAGATGTTATTGTATCGAGAAAATAATAATTTGTGCACATAGAAGCAGTAGGATGAGCACGCGACACATAAGATCGGGAAAGAATACATTCATAATGGTTCCATTGATCGCGGAAATTAATGAGAGACTCATGTCCCTAAGATAAATAAATGGATAGATACGTCGCGAGGGTGAATCTCCTTCTCACTTACTCCGCATTCTTGCTCCTCGAAAGGAAAGAGGGACGAGCGGAACAGTTTCAGTATCGGTAAGCGTTCCCTCGCCGGGCTCAATTTGGACTTTCCAGTCTCGTTCCCTTATCTCGCATCTGTGCGAGATTCTACAAATTACAGAAATTGTAAAATGAAATTATATGAGTTGAAGTCAAAGTTCTATTTGGACATGTAATTTGAATTTTGAAGTATTTTTTGCTCATAAACATAAACCCTCAATAAAATGTGAAAACTATTTATAAAAGTACTCCAATTTTTAATACAATTTTATCATATAAGCAAAGATTCATGATAAAAGTATAATATACTATTACAAAACTATTCTAAAAAGGAAATACAAAATTTATTGATCAGACTGTAGTTCAATAAAAAAAAATAAACATGAGTTGCAGTACACTACTCTTCAATATAATTCTCCAATGAAATCTTTTGTATAAAGCTAAATTTTTTTTTTGTATTTTGAAGAGTAGCATCTACAATACAAAATTTGTCTACCAATAGAAATAACATTTGTGTAAAAGAAAATTACTAAAGAGACCTACGACAGAAATGAATGAGATTTTTTTGTGTAAACAAATAATATTTATTCCTAATTATGATTTTTCCCCCCTAAATATTGACATCAGTAGGGGTCTAATTTAAAGTTACCCTGTGGCAGTAATGGAAATTAGTACGCGTATTAATATTACCTATAAGTTTTTTTTAGTATGACTAATAAATAGTTGGTATATGTAAAAATGTTTTTTTTTTTTTGAAAAAAATACAAATTTGTGGATCATTTTTTGTATTTGCATGAAATCATTTTATGAAATACTATCTTTATTCATTTTTACTTGTCTTCTGTTGACTTGACACATAGATGAAAAAGTAGTAAATTATAGGGTAATTTTATTAAATCACCTTCGACTATAATAAATACAATGTTTTGAGAAATGTAACAGAGAAATAACTATAATTAATGATAAGGGTAAATTAGGAACTTAATGTAAAATTATCGCTTGATTACATAAACTGAAGTATTATTGGACATCCCAAAATAATATAAGAAACAAGTATAGATGGACTGACGGAATACATCAATAATTCACTTATTGAACAACACACTTTCTAATTTAATACTCTTTAACTTTTACTATTACTTATTAATTCTTAGCTAGCAGACCAATTATGTGGTCCCTCAATTTATGTTTCCATTACGATAAATCATGGATTAGTTAATTAATCATATTAATTGCCTTTACTAGTTAGTACTATTTACCTTTAGTAAATGCTGCATCGTTAAGTCAGGATCCTGCTTAAGTACTGTGACATTTCTGTTCCTTAAACCATGATTAATTATTTTAAGATTTAGTACATCGGTGAGACTTTACTTTTATTAACTTCAGTAAATTCAGATCTACGCAAATCTTGTTTACATACTAAACTCTTTAGAATATATGTGTGGGTGTTGGAGGGTTGTTTCTCGGGTGCGCATCAATTGATCGATTTATTAATTTTTGAATTATGGCTATGCTAAATCGATAATCAAATAAATAAAATATTTAGTATCAGTTTTCAATTAATACTTTTTTATCCTTATCTGGTTGAATTCAATTTAATACTGAGTGACAAAAAAATGTTCATATGATTATATATACACGACGTTCATAAAAAAATAATAGCAAGAATAGAAGTGCAACAGAAATTTCTACACTAATTTCTTTTATTTGAGATAGAATTATTTGAATTTCTTCTAAAGACTGATGGAATAGATTGTGTCAACAACATTACTTGTCCGTATAATGATCTGAATCGTCTTTATTTAGGTAGGATAAAAATTTCATGATCCAAATTGATCTGGACCAACACCATCATGCCATACCGGGAATAACCCACCACGGTGATGCCACTATGGCGGGATGGGACTTCCCATAGTGGGATAGTCGAGGGTTAGTAATTCAAAAATGTGAATTCTTTTATTGTTTTCATTTCCTTCAGGGTAAATTAGACAAAAGTCACCCTAAAAATTCTTAAAAGGCTGCTCTAGGCATGGGAAGAAATGAGAGAATGGATCTTAGCGCAAGAAAGGGTACAACCAACGAATTTCAAGCTTGTCTCTATCGTTTCGCCGCACAGATGTCACGCCTCGAGTCTACACCTGGACGTGACCGGTACTTAGAAATCATTTTTGGTCCCAAGCGAACCACTTAGCCTGGCTACTTTACTCAAAAGAAGACTTAAGCAATAATAATCGGCCAGAATTAAACACAACTACTAAATCAATGTTTGAAATTGTTATAAAGCAGACTAACCCAGAAGTCAAAAATTTGAAAGAGATACTGAAATACTTTCTACTAGTCTATGAAGCCTCTATAAGTCATGACTAAAGGTGGGTATCGCGAAAGGCCACGACTATCTCAAACTAAAAAAAAATAACTGAAAGTGAAAGCAATAACATCAAAGAGCCTCTAATTGCAAAGAGGTCTCACCACTTGGTAAGTAGAAATGTTGAATCGCCTGATGATATGCCTACTGAGTAGCTCTGTCGCCTATGTTTGCATCGTAAAATGATGCAGGTCCAAAAGACGTCAGTACGCAGAATGTACGAATATATAAAATAGCCAAAAGTGGAAAGTGAGGATATAATACTCAAATCATAGGCTTAATGTAGAAAATGACTCAAAACATAGGCAATGCAATATTATAACATACTTGATTTAATGCATAAATAAGTTCAACTCAGTTTGTGCCTGAAAATAATATATACTTTAACTTGGGATGTTTATCTAACCGACCAACCATCACTATGAGCATCATAATGATACAACGTCTTGCCCAGGTTGCCAGAGCCATCCAATACCTTGCCAGGGTAAGAGACGAAACTTAACTTATGGAACTATCTAAATTGGGTCATCTTAATGGCATATGAGGAGTCATACAATATTGTTATGATCCTATCGTACATTAGTTACGTAGTTTATGAGTTTGAGTTATTATTATTACTTTTACCCATATCGATACTCAATATTACTCCCAAAAATACTATTTATATACTCATAATTGTAAGGGTACAATTACTTAAAATACTTCTTTAATCTGTTGGGACTTAGCCCAACTTTAACTTTTCTCAACTTACTACTTATTAGGAATATGAACTCCATCAAAAATGCATAAAACTCACATATTTTTCTCAACTCGGTCTCAAGATAAACATTTAAAATATATGCTCAGTCTCATACTTGACATGTATTTCAAGAAACTCATTTAATTCAAATTATGCTCAAATTCTCTATAAACAATGTGAGAAAATAGTCATTCTTCAATTCAAACAACGCATGACATAAATAATTTTCAAACTTCTTTAAGATTCTTGTATATGCACGATTTCTTCATAACTTTAAGGAAATATACTCAATAATATAGTCCTTAAAAATAAAATAAAATAATTAACAAGAAATACTTGATAGAATTCTAGGATTTTTCACAAAATCAACGGGAATGACTTAGGCTCGACTTTTAACTAGATTTCTTGAGAAAGGACATGAATAAGAGATGGGAATAAGGTTTTTGGTAATCTTACGTACCTGGGCACAAAAATTCTTGAAAAATGAGAGAGGTTTTCTCAAGTCCTAGCTTTTCTCATTTTCTCCCTAATTGCTTTTCTTTGAATGATATGTACGTGAAAGTGAAAAAAATGGCATAGGTTATTGATTTTAGGGTGAAACAATTCAAAACGACGGGGTTTTGGTCTAGGATAGGTGAAAAAGACTAGAATGCCCTTACTTTTTAAAATTCAAATATCAAGTACCGTGGAGTAAGTCCGATCCCCGACATGGACTTGTTCCTTTCAGTTCATTTTTTGACAAAAAACTTAAAACGCGTTTAGAAATTATTTTTCTATAAAATAATACATAAATATCATTCTTCAAATCTATTTTATATGTATTTTATGTAAATCACATTTGTCCGGTGCATTTTATGAACAAAACTAAAAATGAATTATAACCGAACATGTTCGCGATGCTGACCTATTGCATGTCCTTCTGATTTTGCGATTTTACTCCAAAAAATCATATTTTCAATCTGGTTGATCTAAAATTCAACTGAGATTACTTTTCCACATAATTTTTTCCTTGATCGATATTCCTGCCTCGAATTTGTCAAAAGAATTTGGGAAGGTATGTTATGTGAGCAATCTTTTGTCTAACGGTGTTTTGGTAATTTCTAGGGTGTAACAATATCTCCCCCTTGGGATCATTCGTCCTCGAATGATAATGATGTTGCGAATTTACTCTAAGCACAAATGTTATTCTAGAACTCAAGCATATAAGGTTATTCAAACTAAAAGAATGCAAAGCTTTGAAGTCAAGAGTGAGAATTTATCTTCAAGATTCTCATTAGGGGGCACAAATAATTGCGGATACTTTACTTTCATATCTTCCTCGGCCTTCTATGTAGCTTCCTTAACGAATTAATTTCTCCATAGCATTTTAATTGAAGCAATCTCCTTGGTCCTCAATTTACGAACTTGGCGATCAAGAATTTGGACGTGAACCTCTTCATAGGACAAACTATCTTTAATCCCAACACTCTCAACAGGAAAAACTAGTGAGGGATCTCCCAAGCACCTTTTAAGCATGAAAATATAGAATATCGAATGTATAGCAGCCAGCTCTGCTGTAACTCTAACTCATTTGCAACATTACTAATTATTCTTATAATCTAATAAAGACCAATATATTGATGACAACTTTTCTTTCCTTCCAAATCTCATGAAACCTTTTATGGGTGAAACTTTCAAGTACACGAAATCGTTTACCTCAAACTCCAAGTCTCTCCTTCTAACATCGGTATACAATTTTTTGCGGCTTTGCGCAGTTTTCAACCTCTCTTTAATGATTTTCACCTTCTGCATAGCTTGGTGAACCAAGTCAGGCCCTATCAACTTAGCTTCACCAACCTCAAACCAACCAATAGGTGATCTACGTACATCTCCACTCATAAAGAGCCTCATATGTAGCCAGATGTATACTAGCTTGAAAATTATTATTATAAGAAAATTCAATCAAGAGTAAGTGATCATCCCAATTACCTTTGAAGTCTATAACATATGTCCTTAACATGTCCTCAAGAGGCTATATGGTCTGCTCTGCCTGTCGTCTGTCTAAGGATGAAAGGTTGTACTAAGATTCACCTTCGTGTCAAGCCCTATATAAAAGGACGTTCAAAATTGTGTTGTGAACTGAGCTCCTCTATCTGAAATGATAATAGGGAACTCTATGCAATCTAACAATCTCTTGGATGGGTTAACTGATAGCACAATAGTAAATTAATAAAATTATATTTATACAATTTGATAGATAAAATCTTTGAATTAGTGTTTAATTTCATATTTTTATTTTTGGATATCTGAAAACCTCGATTATTCTACAATATGTCAATGTTTGCTTTTAAGCAAATTGTAATAAGTCAACTCATGTGCTTGATTCATTTGATTTGTTACCCTTGTTTCTAAGTAATCTTCAGTGATTATTTTTTTTGGCTTAAATCATAATGATTAAATCGATAACCATACCCAATTGATAATGGTCAATAATCAATAGATCATAATAAATCATTATCTTAATGGTTCTATAACAATTTGACATATCAACAAATCGATAATTGAAAAATTGAATCGATAAACTTTAAAATCAAATTAATGGATCAATAGAGAACCATATCCCAAATTAATATTTAGCATGCAGTATTTCAAAGCAAGGTCGTTTCGCAATTACATCGTGCATATGAAACTTTCAGTATTTGATTATTTTTTTCAAAAAAAAAATGAATAGAAAAAGGGAAAGGGGAATAACCACTAAATAAACAGTGTGAACCATTAAATCAAATTGCTAATCGAAAGTATGAAACATTAAATCAAATATCTTTGCCTTTTTTTCCTTTTCAGTTTTGCCTTTTGATTTCATGGATGATGGTTACTATACCACTTTTTATTGGTGCCTAGCTAGCTAGAGCTACGTGGGATTCTCTCTTATTTTATCGAAGGCAGATTGTATTACTAGAAAATATGAAATTAATTTAAAAATTTATAATATTACTCGATTAATTTATTGCTAAATAACTTTTAACTAATTAAATTTTCATATATTTCACAGTTAATTTGTATCAAAATGGATTAGTATGCAAATTTTATAGTTAATTATTAAAATTTTATTGGATGCTAATTCATTATTTTCTAGGGTTGAGGCCTGTTCTTATATTTTATTCTTTTACTAGGTAGAATTGTCGGTTTTCAAATATATATGAGGGACACTGTTCATTCTTTACTACTATTGACTTTCAAATAGAACTACTTTTCTTCAATTGTTTTGTCACTCTTTTAGTATCTTATTACTGTAACCACTAACTATCAAAAGGTTATGATGTGATCGTGAGGGATTCACAAGTTTTGAGTGCAGTGAACCGGCTTTCATTAGCACCTTTGGATAGCAGCTATAATTGGGATCCAATTTCGAGATCAATTGGACAATGAAACTCTTTAAGCAATGCTCTTATCTATGTCACATCTCTTGACGCGATACAAAAGATGACTTTTGAGAGTCACTTAGCCCCTTGACCTCTTCTCTCAAAAAAGACACTGTGCGGATAAGTCGATCAAAGTCAGAGCGGGAAGGAAATGTTATGATCATAAGATTATGTCAACATACTCATTGTCGACACTACATTGATTCAAAACAGAATACATCAATGACCACCTAAACTTTCACTTAGACACCTCATACTAGGCTTTGTAACACAGTCGGGCCACCTGGTCCTCTTGTCGGGCGCATTGCGAACCCATTCGTATGATTTTTTGGGAATCTTGCACCGGAGTCCAATGGAGCACCAGAATCTTTGGGCTAACACCCACAGAACTCTGTCGAAATCACCTGTTTCGACTTTCTTGGCTCATAAAATTCTACCAGACCTCTATCAACGCCGCCGACCCACCTGAACCTCTTGCTGGACTCCTTACAGACCAACAGGCTCTGGGATTAGTACTTGGTTGGTGATGACTATGTATTTTGCTATGAGAGATGTTGTTACTTTGAAAATAATTTTTTAAAATTCTTTTTGTAAGGAATATTTATTATCTAAGTTGATTGAGCACCTAAAATGAATATTGAATATATTTGATAAGAAAATATGCCTACACAAAATCAATACTGCACTCCTTTTTTCTTTTCGTTTGTTGATTCTGGGATGATAAAAGTTTACTCGAATCCAATCGTATTTACATCAAAGCATACTAATTTATTATGAGTCAATTATGATAAAGATGAAAATATGAATGAATTCATTAAAATTTAGTAAAAAGAGCATATGTGAAGATACTCTTTTTAAAAAATTATCAAACTATAAATTAATAAATAATATATAATAAATATTTTGTGAAGACAATATAATATTTAACCAAATTGGTCTTTAGCTCCGTCACTATAACGTCATATACAAAATAAGTAAGAGAATTTATATGACTATACATCATTATTAAGGAAGAAATAAAAACTTTAAAATTAAATTACTTTAAAATTAAATATACTATTCTTTTAGATAAATTTTTAAAAAATACATGCCATGTATATAGCATGTTAATATTGCTCCCTATATTTGATTGTTATGACCTAGCTAGGTAGCATGTAGAGGATAAACATTAATCTAAAAAAGAAATTGACAAGAAAGGTCAAATAGAGTTGGACTAATTCTTTTTTTTTTTCTTTTTGCTAAACATTTTTGGGTAAAATATATAGAGTACAATGATATATTTTATAATAATAGGACTATATGTAGCAGAAGATAATGAAGAGACATTATTTTTTTTCTTATAATATCAATTCATCCTACTGTCCATTCCTAATCACTATCTTCTAAACTTAGATTCCCTCTTTTCATGTAAAAATCTATATTTGTGCTCTCTAATCCAAATTAATTGGTTCATAGAGATCAAACCTTTAAGCCCATCATTCATGTCTCCCCTTTAGGAGGGCTAATGGGTCCTTAGGAGAGCTAACACCCCTCTAGACAACCCAGGTACTTTAAAAGATGCCTTTTTAACAGGATGATTGAAGTAGCAATGGAGGCTCGAAGTCAGAATTTAAAGTTTATCTTTTTTGATTTTATGTTCTTAAAGTTATTGGATCTAAATTAATCATATTGAATGAATTGTTCGATAATAATTAAAATAAGGTTTAAATTAAAATTATTAGATTCAGCCAAATTCACAATCAATAATTTAGCTTCGTCGCGAAAATATTGATTGAACAAAAAGATGGTAAAATTAAAGGGAGGGGGCAAATTAAATACTTGTGCTTACTTTTTCTAAATGATAGTATATTTTATTTTCTGCATGGGGCAACACTCAATTTAAGTTCAATTTGTTCTTGGAAAATTAGTGTAGGAAATTGGAAATAGGCAATGAACCATGCAATGTGGGGAACATATTCATGCAGACGTTGAACTTGAAATTAAGAATAAAATTAAAAAAGAAGTTGCCAAATAAATGTCAGACAAAAATAGGCAGATATGTCTCACAACACTGTGTGTTTCCTTTATGTTGGCTCAATGGTTTGCCATATTTAAAGGCCCAAACAGCCACCAAGCATGTTATTGCAGACAGCTTTACTAAAAATGCCCACTAAATATGCATAACATAGGGACATTCAATTAGACAATACGATAATAACATATTCAGTGTAAATTCATAAAGTGATTATGAAGAAGATAGAGTATACGTATGCAGACTTTATTAATTACAACTGTTTTAGAAATAGACAAATTGTTTTCGATAGACCCTTGACTCAAGAAAAAATTCAAATTAAAGTAGTACTATAGAGAAAAATATAGCAAAAATAAAGACAGTCATGAAAAAAATACTACAAACACTCTAACAAGTCATTCTAAACAATAGTCATAATAAGGTATATTGGAATTATTAGTAGTAAAGATTAGTGTTAGCTGCCGTTAGTAGTTGTTGTTAGTATTAGTTGCTGTTAGTATTAGTAGTTACTGTTAGAGTTAGTTAATGCTTACAGTTAATTAAATGATAGTTAGTTAGAGTATTGGTCACATGGTAGAAAGGTACATAGCAAGTAATATGGTCCTCACACTGTACATATATACTCATTTGTTGTATACACAAAGAGAAGGATGAATACATTTCTTCTTCTTCAATCAATTCTTCAGATAGTCTTCTTCTCCTTCTTCTTCCATTCAAACTTCTTCATGGTATCAGAGCCATGAATCGAAGCTTGTTTCACTCGATTCACTTTTTGTTCAAGAGAAATCAGCTGAAAATCAATGGTAGACTCTGCACCAAATGTCACTGCCGAGTCTATAAATTCAGTGGAAACTCTTGATCAGATTGAGAGGAGATGGAACCATCTTCTTTATCTGCACAATTCAGACACTCCTGGTCATGTCCTTACCACGATACAGCTTACAGGAACAGAGAACTACTCGTTGTGGAGTAGATCCATGTTAATCAACCTTCGAGCTAAGAGTAAGCTAGGTTTCGTGTTGGGAACTTGCAGGAGAAGTGACTACAAGGGAGAAATAGAAGAACAATGGGAGAAATGCAATGCATTTGTCCTTGCATGGATCATGAACACCATGTCAAAGAAGCTCCTAAGCAGCATTGTCTATATGGAAGAACAATGAGAGAAATGCAATGCATTTGTGCTTGTATGGATCATGAACACTGTGTCAAAGGAGCTCCTAAGCAGCATCGTCTATGCGACAGATGCAGCAATGGTGTGGGCTGATTTGAAGGAGAGATTTGACAAGGTAGATAGATCTAGAGGATATCAACTACATAGGAAAATTTGCACAATCAGTCAAGGTAATATGTTAGTTTCTGCCTACTTTTCAAAACTGAGATTACTTTGGGATGAGTTTGATGGATTGATTCCCCCACCCTCGTGTAGTTGTGATAAGTCTAGAACCTATGTTGATCATCTAGCATGCTTGAGGTTGTTTGCCTTTTTGATGGGATTAATCGATGGATATGCTTATGCTCATAGCCAAATCCTTATGATAAGTCATTTGCCTAGTGTTAGCAAGGCTTATGCAATGATTATGGCAGATGAAACCAAAGGTTAACTGCTAGCTCATACATAGGAAGCAATATGGCAGAACAGATTACTTTGTATGCAGGAAAAGGAAATTTTCCTAAAAAGTTTTAGTCTAGGAAGAAGAATTGGGATCAAACTTGTGATTACTGTAAGATTTAAGGTCATGTAAGGGAGGAGTGTTATAGACTAATGGATATCCTTCTGACTGGAAGTTTAAGAAGAAATCAGGAGTGCCAGCAAATCTGATGCAGGGTAGTAGACATCAAGATGTTGTAAATCATGTTACTGCTGCAAAAAATGAGATGGAACTTGTGGATGATTTTGCTCCTATTGCTTCTATGATGAAAGGAAAGAACACTGTTTCTGGTTCTGGTTTAACCTTGTCTACACAGCCAACTTTCACTCCAAGCCAGTACAACAGGATCTTACATATGTTGGAAAGAGATGAAACAGGTGCAAGCTCCAGCAAGACACTAAACAATATGGCTAACATGGCAGGTATGATCACCATATCCAATGTTTTGTCTGTGAATAATGATAGTACACAGGTTAAAGTTGAGAAAAGAAAGGAAAATTGGATAGTTGATTCAAGTGCTACATGTCACATGACATATAAACTGGATAAGTTTTGTCATGCATCTAGTTGTGTAGATAAGAGAGTGTATTTACCCAATGGTGAGGCTGCACAAGTCTCACACACTGGATGTTATAGTACAGTTGATGGAAGGGTGTTAGATGATGTGTTGGTGGTGCCTGCATTCAAGCACAATCTACTTTCAGTGTCTAAGTTAACAAGACAATTGAATTGCTCAGTTAACTTTTTCCTTGAGTTTTTTGTGCTTCAGGACCTCTCCAATGGAAGGGTGAAGGGGATTGGTAAGGAAGTTAATGGTCTATACTACCTACCTATTGCATTGCAATGTGAAGAAAACAAGGGCAACCACATAGTGTTAATGACACAAGATTCTAACACAGACAGGGACAGACTGCTATGGCACATCAGATTAGGCCATCCTTCTACAAAAGTGTTACAACATTTGCTCATAGATAAGAACTTTAGTGACAATGATGAATGTAATAAATGTTTCATTTGTACACTTGCCAAACAGACTAAATTACCCTTTCATTTGAGTAAGTCTAGAGCACTAGTTGTTTTTTACTTGATTCATTTGGATGTATAGGGGCCTTACTGAGTTAATACTCATAATGGTTTCGGATTTTTTCTAACAATAGTTTATGATCATTCAAGAATGTGTTGGGTGTATCTGCTGAAATTGAAAAGTGATGTGTTTACAGTATTGAAATCCTTCATAACACTTGTGAAAACTCAGTTTAACCAGCATGTCAAAAGAATAAGGACTGATAATGGGACTGAATTCTTTAACAGTGAATGCTATAATTTGCTGAAATATCTTGGTGTTATTCATGAAAGTATTTGTCCATATACTCCACAACAAAATGAAGTGGTTGAAAGAAAACATAGCCATATTCTTGAGGTGGCTAGAGCTGTCAGATTTCAGGGTAATATTCCTATAAGATTTTGGGGAGAGTGTGTGTTGTCTGCTGTATACTTGATAAATAGACTACCTACTCCAATTCTGAAAGAAAAATCTCCTTATGAACAGTTTCATGGACATAACCTAAATATTGATCACTTAAGAACTATAGGTTGCTTGTGCTATGCAACCAAGGTGTTCAAGCAAGAGAAATTTTCTCCTAGTGCTGAGGCTTGTGTGCTGATGGGATATTCACCAACTCAGAAAGGGTATATACTATATAGCTTGTCTCAAAGAAAGCTTATCACTAGCAAAGATGTTGTGTTTAAGGAAACCATATTTCCTTTCAAATAGGTACTCAATAGGAAGCAACCACTATTGTCTGCTGAGCTAATTGCCACATCAGATGACTTTCCTATATGTGATGAAGATAGAGAGCTACCTGTGCCCATCTCTACAGATGCTGCACACTTAGATGATTATCTCATGGTCATGAATGATGTTCTCCCAGAATCTGAGGCTACTTCCAATGAAGAACCTGTTGTAACTGATTTGTTGCCTACAAGGAATGAGGAAGTTCTAGTCAGAAAATCCACTAGAACTCTTCATCCTCCTATTTGGATGAGAGACTATGTGACTCCAACTTTCAAATCTCATTGTCACTCTCAAAGTAACTATGTGTCTTATAACAATATCTCTTCTAAGTACAAAGCCTACTTATCTATGTTTTCCACGGATATTGAGCCAAAGACCTTTGAGGAAGCAGTCAAGGACAAGTGGTGGATACATGCTATGCAACAGGAAGTACAGGCCCTGGAAGATAATGGCACCTGGGAAATAGTTGAGCTACCTGAAGGGAAGAATATTGTTGGCTGCAAGTGGGTATTTAAGATCAAGTATCAAGATGATGGTCAGATTGACAGGTTTAAAGCTAGGCTAGTGGCCAAGGGATATAGCCAAACTGAAGGGATTGACTATCAAGAGATATTTTCTCCAGTAGTGAAGATGACAACAGTTAGATCCATCATAGCATTGACTGCCACTCAAAACTGGAACATCTTTCAGATGGATATCTTCAATGCATTCCTACAAGGGGACTTACTTGAAGAGGTATATATGGAGCTACCCAAATGATTCTACAGTACTGAAAAGAACCAGAACCTGGTATGCAAGCTAGTGAAATCCCTATATGGATTCAAGCAGGCCTCAAGGCAATGGAATGTCAAGCTGACAGAAGCATTGCTAAGCTCAGGCTATTCATAGAGTCATCTAGATTACTCCCTATTTATAAAAAAAGGGTGGTGGATTGGTGATAGTCTTGGTGTATGTTGATGACCTGTTGATCACAGGGAATGATGCAGGATTGATAGAAGAAACCAAACATACTCTACACAGTCACTTCAAGATCAAGGACTTGGGTGAACTTAAATATTTCTTGGGCATTGAATTTATGAGGTCTAATGTAGGAATTGTGATGAATCAAAGGAAATATGCACTGGAGCTGATAACTGAAGCAGGTTTAGGGAATGCCAAGCCTAACATGACACCACTGGAGTGTAATCAGAAATTGACTAGTGTTGAATTTGATCCAGACATCTTGTATGAGGACATACCAAGGTATCAATGATTGGTTGGCAAACTACTCTATCTGACCGTTACAAGACCAGACATAGCCTTTACAGTTCAGTCACTGAGTCAATTCATGCAAAAGCCTAAGGTTTCACATTGGAAAGCTGCATTGAGGGTAATCAAATATGTCAAACTGAAACCAGGAAAGGGGTTACTTATGAGCTCTAATCAGAAATTTCAGCTAAGTGGCTACTGTGATGCAGACTGGGCTGCTTGTGCAAGCACAAGAAGATCAGGCACTAGTTTTCTACTGAAGTTTGGTGATTCACTTGTCTCTTGAAAATCAAAAAAATAACACATAGTGTCCAGAAGTTCCACAGAAGCAGAGTATAGAAGCTTAGCTGCACTAACAGCTGAAGTAGTATGGGTCACCAACTTATTCAAGGAATTGGTTGTGCACTTGACAGGACCAGCTTTCATCTATTATGACAGCAAATCAGCATTGCAAATTGCTGCCAACCCAATGTTCTATGAACGAACAAAACACATAGAGATAGATTGTCATTTCATTAGAGAAAAGATCCAACAGGGGCTCATCAAAACTATCTACATCAGCACCAAGGATCAGCAAGCAGATCTTCTTACCAAGGCCTTGGGAAGAACTCAACATGAGTTCCTACTCAGCAAGCTTGGACTATTGAACCTTTTCAATAGCTCCAGCTTGAGGGAGAATATTGGAATTATTAGCAGTAAAGATTAGTGTTAGCTGCTGTTAGTAGTTGTTGTTAATATTAGCTGTTGTTAGTATTAGTAGTTACTGTTAGAGTTAGTTAATGCTTACAGTTAATTAAATGATAGTTAGTTAGAGTAGTGGTCACATGGTAGAAAGATACATAGCAAGTAATATGGTCCTCACACAGTACATATATACTCATTTGCTGTATACATAAAGAGAAGGATGAATACATTTCTTCTTCTTCAATCAATTCTTCAGATAGTCTTCTTCTCCTTCTTCTTCCATTCAAACTTCTTCAAGGTAAAACAATAATTAAAGTGTAAAAGAGTAATACAACTAATAGTACGACAAATAAAAACTAACCAACCTCCTATCCCTAATATGTGTCTTTCATAACCTTTTATTTAAAGTCACATACGTTCTAGATGAAATGTCTGGATTATGGAATTCAAAGCACAGACACACATGGATAATAACCACAATATAATTCATTCTTTCTTACTTTTTGTCTGAATAGTTTTAATTAGTGGTATATATTATATTGTTGGAAATAATTCTCTTGACAACTCCTTGAATTATTCAACAAGGTAAACTTTTGGTTGAAAAAATAAAAGAATTATGGCTCCACTTATTAACAACTTTACAAGCCCAAACATAAAAGAGCAAGTGTCATGTCTTTTTGTCTATCAAAACCCCATAAAGAGTACTAGTAAGACAAATTGCATAATTCTGTTCATTTGTTCAACTAAACTTTTTGGCCCCTACTAATTAACCTCCCCTATCTATTCTCTATTCCCTCATTGTGGAATTTAACAGTTTTTCTTTTTGGATTATGTGCCCCCAACAAGTCCCAAATGAATACTACATAATTATATCATCTACTTTGATGGGATTTATAGGTTAAGAGAATCTAGACACTTGGAATTTTGGTTGTTGCATTCCTCTATCTTTCCCACCCTCCGTCTCATTTATACTTCTTTGTTTTGATTGGATGTAAAATTTAAAAAATAAAGTAAAATTTTGGAATTATATAATTTTAAATTTAAAACATGTATGTCCTTTAAATTTTATGATTTAAAACTTATCACATAGAATCTTATTAGAAAACATGAAATCAACTACGAAATTTATTGATAATCCCTAATTAGTCTGAATTTTTATATAATATGTCACTAATTCATGATGAGATTAGTATGGGATTTTTTATGTTTAGCCATAAAACTTTGTCCGTTGTTAATTCTTTATCTTTTTATATAATGATGTTTGAATTGAAAAACTTTCTAAATATAAATATTAAAAAAGATATTCTTGGGGATAGACTAAAAAAATTAAACACTCATGGGGCGTTTGGTATAAAAATAAATAATGCAGGAATTAGTAATGTAAGGATTAGTTATGCAGGGATTAGTAATACTATGATTATTTTTTATCCCATGTTTGGTTTATTGCTTTCCATTTAATTTGTGTTTGGTTTAAAATTCTATAAAAAGTTTCTTTTCAATTATGCCGTTGAACTATTATGAGATTTTTTATTTCATATAATTAGATGAAAGTAGATTATCTTTTTGTGACTTCTAATAGTTAGGAGAATAATAATTTTGTCATTATATTTGCTATTTTCTCACTTAATCTCACAGAGGACATGACCCTAGATAGGAAGAAGTGAAGGTCGCAAATTAGAATAGTATCTGATCATATCTAGTCCGTTCTACGCATGAGTTTTGAGATGAGGATTCCTCGGAGACAACCTCTCTACTTAGGTAGTGGTAAGGTCTGCGTATATTCTATCCTCCCCAGACCCCACTTGTGGGATTTCACTGGTATGTTGTTGTTGTTGTTGATGAGGTGCCTGTTTAATCTTTAGGTCTTTTGGTTGAATTGTTTTGCTTTCTGAAATATTACAGCAAGGGAATTTTGAACATTTCCTTGTATTGACTTTTTTATCAATAAAATCACTCAACTAAATTAATTATAAAATAAATTGACATGGCAAAGTATTTTTTGTCTATTATATAAATATGAAACTACAAATAAATAAAATTTAAAAATTTGGTATGATATAGCTATTTATTTTTATATTATGAAAATATATACCCACAAATAAATAAATTTTGTAGAATAATTTATTTAAATAAATTTACTAGTATAAAACTACAAAAATAAAATATAATTAAAAAAATATAAAAGAATTTGAGGGACATTTTTGTCTTTATATATAATCTCATGGTATTAAATCCAAGGGATTAGCTAATATCACCAAACGGGAGGTATTAGTTAATACCATGTATGTGGTATTAGCTAATCCATAGATTAATTAATACATGAGTCTAAATTTCTACCAAACATAATATTACTTAATATCAATAGCTAATCCATGAATTGTTTACTCTAATACATCCTACCAAACGGCTCCTTAGATTAGGTCGGAGAAAATACTAGCTAGTTGTGTTTAGGCGAATTATAAGATCTAATAATTAACTCGTTCATCCCAAACAAAATTATAATTATAATAAGATATAAATGAGTCACCAAATTATTTGCATTAGTTATTTTTGATGTAGTAGTTTGGTTTGATAAATTAAAAATAATATGTATTGCGTAATTTTTTTAAAAAAATATTTATTTATAAAAATATCTTCCACAAATAAGATGAAAAAGATGTGAAAAAAAATTAAAAAGCTCATAAATATCAGAAAAACGACAATTATTGTTAACCAAGGAAAATATTTCGTTGCAAAAACATGATACATTTGGACCAACAAAACTTGTGCTTAAAATTTTGAGGGTAATTGTATCTTTAATCATGCTAATGCGTGCATTAAAATTTTTTAAGGTATTAATATCATGAATTTTCATGTATTAGTTATATATACCTTAATACCAAATATAATGTATAACTAATTCTTGCATTAATTATAAATACTTATACATAGACTAAAAAAATATATTAAATAAATATATAGACTAAAAAAAATATTAAATAAATATCCATGATTAATACATAAAATAATTAACATATATATTATTTTTCTTAATATACTCTTAAAACAATGAAGAACGCCACTAATTGAAACAAGGAGATTAAGTAAAGATTCATAATATGGCTACATTTGAGAAGTAGTTCTTAATTTGTCTGAAAAAAAATTCATTTTAAACATATTTATATGAATTTCGAATTTTAAATTAAACAATTAATCCAACTTCACGATCGTATTAACAAGATCATTTGGTTCTTGTTCAACAGTTTTGAGAAGATATAATCAATCTTTAAATCTATTCACATGTCTTGGGCATTTAGCTAGCCCTTTTTCGCTATTTTGAAACCTGAAATTATTTGGATAAGTATTTTTTAATAAATAATTACTGATGTTGGTGGTGTTTTTATTTTATTTATTATCATTTATAGTAAATAGTATATAGCAATACTATAATAACTTTGCACTTGTATTAAAATTAAATTAGGTATGCAATATATTATAAGTATTCTAAAATATACTATGGTTGTTTGGTAGAAATTGGTACAATGTATTATAAATATATTAAAGTGTGTGATAAATACACTATTCATCAATAAAACTTGTATTATATATATTTTATAAATTAATCTTTATAATATATATTAAAATTGTATTATAAATGCTCTTCCAAAGAAAAGGTTATTGCTATAGATGAAAACTATTTTAATTAAAAAAAACTATTTTTTTAATATAGTATATATATGTAAGTTTCTCATTCTTGTTCTTGAAACATGCTTTGGGCCTTGGTCCAAATTTGAAGTGAGCCCAACAGTTCTTTAAATTTTTTTTGTATGAAATGGTCTTTGAAAACTGGATTTGCAGTTGAGAAGTTTGAAGTTCATTTGTATTCTGAAATTGAAAGTTGAGTTTGAAAATTCTGATGGTTATAGTTTGATGTAGCTGGCTAAAAATAGTTTTTGGTTTTAAAAAATAAATAGAGATGAAGAAGTAAAATTGAAATTTTCATTTAAATTCAATTTTTTGGTGAAAACGTTATATCTATCAGTCTTGAGACTAGATGTTGGAGTCGCTAGTTATTTTGATTATGATAAAGTGAATCAGGTTTAAGAGCATGCACCAGATAATGAAGAATACTAGAATAGATATACAAAAGCTCTAAGCAGGAAGTGAACTTGATACAGTGAACTAAGCTCATCAAATACGAGGAAGCTAGCAAATGCGAAATGTGGTAAAAAGAAGAAAACCTTATTTAAGCAATACATAGACTCCTAAATAAGAAAAATAAGCACACTGGCCAGGAATAACTATTTGAATAGGACTCTTCTAGGGTGACCTATATAGGGATCAATAAAATCCTAGAAGAGCAGCTTTTGCATTTAAGTAAAATATTGGCGATCCAATAACAAAGGCATTGATCAAGTTTTGAGCAGAAGATCGAAAGAAAGAAGAACTAGAGTCAAGTATTTTTTTCACTCTTGTTTTGTTCTACTTAGAATCATTGTTAGTGAGATTGTTATTCTTTGAGAGAATAGTAGTAAGAAATACATTTGACTTCTTGTAGAGTTGAGTTAGTGATTGGAGTAGATCGTTAGAGTTGTGATGTGAGAAGTGAGGAGTGTTTAATGAGCTGTAATTTTAACATTAATCCTTGAGGTTAGTGAAGTTACTGAAATCCTACACATTATAGGTAATGGTTGTTTCTCTCTTGAGTAAGGAGTTTTTTTTTTAATTATAATTTTTTGTATTCTTTCTGTGCATGTACGAGTTAACTATCACTAGTTAAATTACAAGAACAAGGTTCTTATTGGTGTTGAGATATTAAAGTCTTTCAATTGGTATTGGAGAAGGTCTTTTCACTTAAAGGTTAAAATCTTGAAAAGGATCCATGGCTGCACAATTCAACCTCACAAGGAGCGTCACAGAAAAGACTACTACTGTTCAATAAAAGATATGGTGGAAGACTATAATAATGGATCACTTGATTGGAGAAAACCCTGATCTTTGGAAGATCATTCTTGAAGGTCTCACTATTCCTATGAAAATTTTTGAGAATTCTTGATGGTCTCACTATGCCTACGGAGAATTTTATGAACATTTGGTAAGCGATCAAATTCCATTATGTACAAGTTTAATTGGGAGGATAAATGTTTTATTAAATAACATGTCGCATGAGGCTTATTTATCAACGACAAATATTATTTTCTTCAAAGTATGTATCATGTATAAGTTCAATTCATTGTCATATCTACTTACTATGAGGGTTTTCACGTCTTTCACAATTTTAGATTAAAATTCTGTCAAATTATGTGTTTAGACGTTGATTTTTAAGAAAATGATCACTTATATTAAAATTTAGCATGGTCATATATAACTTTTTTTTGTAGTAGTGCTCGTACCACAATGCTAGAGGACTTTTTGCTATTGTTGACCTCAATAACGATGTGGATAAATCATCTATTGTGATAACATCTAGTTTATTTTAATTATAATCTACTATTTGAGTTTTACTTCTTCACGATTGTGAATTGGCCATCGCCCTAACAGTGCAACAGTTGACAACAAATAATCTATAGTTTGCAAATAATGGGTTCAAAGTGATTCGAGTCTCAACCCTAACCAACCAATTACAATTTACAAATAGTGAAATCAATTTTTAAAATAACTCAAATCTTACATTAGACCTGAATAATAAAAATAAGGATTAAATTATTTTTTTAAAAAAAACTTAAAAGTAAACCTCAAATTTCAGTTTTACACTTGGACAACAGGCATTCATTATGAGGACAAAACCTTTCATTTTGTGCAACTATAATTGTGGATGGCCATACACATCTTTATTTGTAAATATTCAAACATGTGTATGGTTCTAGTATTGTGGTTAAGGCCTAATTTTTCGATACACCAACTCTGCCATCCTCCTATATATACAACATTCAAAAGTCCATTTAATCAGGTTCAGTATATCTTTTGCAACATATATATTTATAAAGTAGGTATATTTTTAGGACATTATTTTTTTTCTCTATCCAATTACATTCTTATTCAATATCTCATCCATTTTGTACTTTCCAGGATGATGATGGCTACAACATCTTTTCAACTTGTTGTCTTACTTGTTTGCTATTTGACCATCATCACAATTGAATGTGCAGAAGAAACACAAAACCCAAATATATATAATGTCTCAAAAACATTAGTTCATAGTGCTGTGTCAAAAGGAGCAGGTTAATTAATATTGTCACTAAATATGTAAAATTATCAACTTTGAATTACAAAACTAAAATTTTTAATATTATTTGCTGGCAGTGTGCTTGGATGGATCACCTCCAGCATACTATTTTGAACCAGGATTTGGAGATGGAGCTGAAAATTGGATTGTACATTTATCAGTAAGTCATTATAAAATTTGAAAAAGATACTCTTAGTTTTTTTTTTCAAAACGAAAATTGAAATTTTATTTGACCATTAATATAAATGAAAGTTATTTCTGACTTTTTGTGAGTAATTGGAAGCAAAAAAAGTGAAAATACTTTTTTTTTGTTTTGTTTTTCAAATTCTAAGTTCTAAATATATTTTTAGACCTCAATTTTGAAAGAAATAAAAAAGAAATTCATGGACAAACATGCTAATATTATTTCAAAATATTTAATTAGGGAGGAGCATGGTGTATAAACATCACAGATTGCCAAAACCGTGCCATGAGCCAACTGGGTTCATCAAATAAGATGGGTGACCTAGAATTTCAAGGAATTCACAGCAAGAATGATAGTCAAAATCCAGGTACTTTTTGGTCAATATGTCCTCCATCCAGACATAATTTATATACGTTTGTACATGCGATTTCATCGAGTAATTTAAAATTACACGATGAAATCAGTGTTTAAACATATTTTATGTCATGATTTTCTAAATCATGTGATGGAGTTTTAGATTCTCCAAAAAGCTTGATTTGAAAATTTAATATCATGATTCCACATTTTTTAAAATACAAAAATTATTTCACAAATTTATATTTTGTAAAAAATAAAAGGAGTCCATAATTTTTTTTATCAATTACTTGTTTCATATGTGTGAACAAAATTTATAGTTAATGTTATTACTCTTATCAATTTCCTAACCTTTAAACTATTTATACCTAATATAACCACTACTTTATCTCCAAACAAATTTATCATTATTTAAAATTAACGCGTATTTATTTATTATTACCAACCAAAAAGCAATACAATATAACTCATGTTCAAATTTCATTAATACTTTTTTATTCAACTAAAGTTTGATAAGAAAATGTTCTATATTTCTAAGAATAGTTTTGTGGTAGTATACTTTTATTAGGAACTTTTATTTATTTTGTAATACTATGTGAAAAATCAAAATAATTTTAATAATTTTCACAACTAGTAGATTTTTATGTTTATGAATAAGAAATACATTTTAAAAATCTTTTCTGATTATAATTTTATGTATAATATGTAGATTTTTATAATTGGAACAAAGTAGTTGTTGCATACTGTGATGGTGGATCGTTCATAGGAGATGTTGAATATGTTGACCCGGTATGCTTTATTTAAAGCTATAATTCTGAATTTCAATTTTAAAATAGGTATACGTAAATGTGATTTGGTCTCATCTCGCTTCTATGCCCTTAAATTTGATTATGTACAAGTAACCACACTTAAACTTGTATAGAATTGAATAAGTACGTAGGCGCACACATCCGTACTTGACATTCAACGTGGCAATTCTCATCCTATGAGTATTATGCTACATATGACGTATGTGTCTACTTGTTCAATTCTATATAATTTTAAGTGCCAACATATGGATTTCGAAGTTCGAAAATATATTATGTCGATTGAGACCAAATTAAATGACATGTTTATGTATTATGCTTTAAAATATTTATTTTTATTGAAAATAAATTATCATTCCTTACATCTTTTTTTTTTGGTTTAGGCTACCAATCTTCATTTTAGAGGACAAAGAATTTTTTTATGCAGTAATTGAGGAGCTGCTAGGAAAAGGATTAAAGAATGCCAAAAATGTATGTCAATTCTATTATATTTGAAATAATTGATCAAGTAATTATACGATTGTTTGTTATCTCTCTCAACTCTTCTATACAAATACATAACTTTTATTTATAAAATTAATTTAAGCATCTTTGAAAAAATAATTTCTTATGTAACATTTTGCTATTGCAGGCTCTCCTAGCTGGGGGTTCCGCGGGAGGATATCCAGCAATATTATATTGCGATTATTTTCGCAATTTATTGCCAACTGACTCTAGAGTGAAATGTTTGATTGATGCTGGTTATTTTGTTCATTAGTAAGACTTCAGTTACATGCATTCATATGACCATTCATTAGCAAATTATTATTCCATATCGTTTACACTGCTAGAAAACATGAAATTAATTATAGAATTCTTCATACATTCTTTTACTTATAGAAATAGTCATGCCAATCTTCTCGGTAAAGAAGAACTCTTTCGCACGATCTTAAGAGAGCCTAGTTCCACAAGAGCGTTATCACGAGCCTTTACTTGATGAAAGGCGCCCTGTAAGATGCGCTATATCGACAAGGCGAGGAGGTTTTTTTTCTCATAATAGCAAGAATCCTGTGCTTGAAAGATATTGGGCATGGAGATATGGAGGAGTTGCTGCTTTACAAGTATACTCTTGTCCCCTTCTTATGCATGCTAATAAAGAATTATTACATCATAGTTTAATTTGACATGAAATTTAAGAATGAAAGAAATAAATAAATATTTTAAAATTAAATTATTAAGATAAAATATGACTATATGTCTTTTTCTTTAAATTGATTAAAAAATGCATGTCATACAAATTGAGATAAAGAAAATATGTTTCTTTTCAATAATTCATATATTAATTCCTTGTCTATGTCGTTCAACTAATTTATGTGACTCTATTTTTTTTTGATTAATCTACTTCAAACTAATGATCTATTTCTCTAAAAAAAATAGAGGTTATTATTTCCTAAAACCTCTTTGTGTGTGTTGCAGGGAGCTGCCAAAACGTTACCAAAAGAATGCACTTCAAAAATGAAACCAGAATTGGTACAAACTATTACTTTAGTAGGCATTTATATACGTGGTTTTATATCATGAAAATAAAAATATTAATATTATTACTATTCTTTTTTCAATTTTGTATAGTGCCTCTACGCGGAGAACATTCAAGAATATACTAAGACACCATTTTTTCTTCACATGTCAATGTATGATAATATCGAGGTACGTAACTTATATTATTACTGATTACTAATTTCATTATTTTATTAATTGATATTTTCTCATAAATGAATGGTATTTTGGCTTTTTACAGACACAATATACTTTAGGAGACGAGAAATATACGATCGTTGATGGAGGGCTAGGCATTTATACCTAATATAACCACTACTTTATCTCTAGTCACAGCAAGTATAAATGCATCCCTACTAGGTTAGTACACATAAGTTACAAAGAAAAATTAAAATTAAGTTATATATTTTAATTAAAATTTTTATAACTTTAAAAGTAAAAAAAATGAGTTAGAAAATCAAGTTATAACAATGTGTTTTGCAAATTTAAAATCATGTTTATATCAAAAAAATGATTTTTAGCATTAACGATAAAAGCTTAATTATTACCGTTCTTTTAGAGACAATAACTAATGACAATTATATTTTAAGACGTTTTGTAAATCTTGTTGAAACTATATCGATATTCAATTTAATGACTATTATAAAATAATGTTTATTGTATTATGTCAAAAGAATATAATTTAATATATGTTTCAGAAATGAGGAAGGATTTCTTAAATGCTATACCTAAAGGAAATGACCCAAAACATAGAGGAGTTTTCATAGACGCAGTGCATCATCATACTAGCCTTATGAAGAAGTGGGCTTTTGAAGTGGCTGGTGAAATTCAGAATGTGGTAACATATTATTTATTTATTTATGTTTGAAACTGCAATTTAATTAAAACTTGATGCTTGCTAACTTTTTTTAGGAAACAGCCTCTCTACTTCTATGAAGTAGTGGTAAGGTTTACGTACATTCTACCCTTCCCAGACCCCACTTGTGAGATTTCACTGGATATGTTATTGTTGTTTGCTAACTATATTGTTTTTGTTTGTGCAGTCTGGCCCAAAAGCATTTGCTGATTGGTACTTTGATCGAAAATACACCTATCTCATAGATGAGATTCACACCATGCCAATTGCAAATGTGATTCCAAAGCCAACTTATGTTAATCTTCCAAGAAAATTTATATAAAACTCAAATTCTCTAATGTATATGTAAATGATTTCCCATAAATATCAAATCTGATAACAATGAGGTTCCTTTGACAAAACTTCTATCGTGACACTTGAGTTTTACTTATTTATTTGTTGCATTCAGAGTGACGATTATAAATATTTATATTATATTATTCATTGTTGTTATAGTGTTATGCCAATCTTGTGTCAACAATACACACACCAATTTAGAGTACATGTGTTTGCACATGTGTATATTGTGTCACTTAATAAAGAATAAATAAGTTGTTATGTGTGTAACCCGTACCATTGAATATATAGTTTTAAAAATTACCTAGATAGTATTAAAAAATTAATACCGATAATATAAAGTTTAAATAATAACTTACTAAATTAATATCTTCTAATAAGTTTCAATGGCAAATTATTTATACCATATTGGACTTTTATTACACCTATCAATTGATCTTTTGGTTCACTGTTAATAGAATTAGTTTTGCATATTTTTTATAGTTGTCCAAAGGCTCAAATTCATTTGACATTAGTTTAGATTTAATATCTCAAATTCACAGTAATATCTTACTTTATCCGCATGGCTTAGTTCAATATCTCAAATTCAATTTACTTTTTGAGACAAGTTCAAAGAAAAATTTATGCTTTTTTTCAATTAATTTATAAATTCATATAAATTTTGGCCTATTAAATTTTAGCAATAAGCTATTTATGAAATTTTTTCAATAAATATCTATGTACTTGTCTGCACTAAACTCGAGAATGTGTAAAATCCAGTCCATTATATTGAAGCCCGTAGCCCAACTCAAACAACTTGTTTGGTTGGTGTTTTTTCATGATATGTTA
Source organism: Solanum virginianum (assembly GCA_000787875.1). Lineage (NCBI taxonomy): Eukaryota > Viridiplantae > Streptophyta > Magnoliopsida > Solanales > Solanaceae > Solanum > Solanum virginianum. The sequence continues at coordinate 42,057 of DF361819.1, forward strand.
TGTTATAATATGACTAGTAAGAAAATCATATTTGTTTTTATTGTTTCTTTATTTATATAGTATTATGGTATGTTATGATTTAGTTTCATGATTTTATAATCATGAAAATCCTCACTTTTGAAACTATCTGGTATTCATTGTTACTTAATTTTTTTTTAAAATTAATTGTGCCCTTACAATTTTCACAATCGTATTACTTATTCTCCTCTGCATAAATTTTTGAAGCTTCTTTTTCGCTTCTAGTCTATTCTCCCACGTTTCAATCTATTTTTTAAAGTTTTGTTTTTTAAAAGTTCTTATTTTTTTCTTGTCTTGTTTGTATTGATTGGACGTACATTAACTCGTTTTTCCACTTGATTCTAAATATTTTATTTTTTAAAAAAAAAATTGGTAAATTTAATCTGTATAATAATTAAATACTCCCTCCGTCTCAAATTAATTGAATATTTTTAAGACTTTTTTCAATGTTCAAAATAGTTGAGTTGTTCAAAGTTAAAAAAGAATGTTTGAAATTTTTTTTATATTTGTCCTTTCATTTATTGAAGTTTTATATTTTCTAGAAAATAAATTACACTATACATTTATGATTTCATAAAGGATAACAGTGGAAAGTAAGGTGTAAAGTTTATCTTTGAATAATTTTCTTAACATGTGTGCATTATCTCACAAATTCAATTAATATGAGACGAAGGGAATACATTTTTATAAATTTATTAATTTTTTTTGTTTTCGACCTGGTATCCTATGCCCATATTATAACCCGATTATATTTGAATTCATGCCGCGTGAACCCCATTTGAAAAAAACACTTCTTACAAAGACTTATCAGTTACAATATAATATGATACGATCAAATCAAATAAAAAAATTATCATTAAACAATAACACATTCATACATCATTCAAATATTATGTTATACTGTATACATACATTGGAAAAAAGGTCCAAAAATTGTTTGGTTAAAATAATGGACAGTTGATATTTTAGTTCTATATAGACCCCTATTACTTTTTCGTCCTCTTCAAATAAATCTCTGTAAAACCCTGATAGTTTCTGTATCTAAACCCCTAAATACTAAAATGGCCTTACGAGCAGCGGCGGCAGCCACGACTCCGGTAGCGCCCCGAGGTCTCCGGGCACTTTTCTCTACATTTTCTCCTAACTTTCCGTTCAATCAACCGCAGGCGCAAGTAGAGAAGCAGCCGCCGGCTGAACCATCCACAAATCTCTTTGTTTCCGGTGAGTTAGTTCCTTATTTACTTTTGTATTCCTTTTTTCCTAACAAGTTTTCTTCGGTTTCTCCTTGCAAAGTATTAGTTACTGAGAGTTTTGTTACTCTATGTTTGCTAAGGGGATATATCGGTACAACTTGGTTAAAGGTTCAATATGAGCTCAGAGGTTTCCAATAGAATTGGGATCAGTCTATGTTTTTGCTAGAAACTATCATGAATTTGCTGTATTGGATCTTCCATATCATTTGTCGTAGTAGGTCCTGGCCGTTTCTTAATTCTGATTCTTTAGGAAGAAGGGAATTTTATTAGATACATGGCGATGAACCGAAAAGTATTTCATTTTATCAGATTTTATTCTTGTATGTAATAATAGTATCTAACCTAGTTGACGAAGAAGCCTACAAGTGGTAACCTCTGTATCCATTATTTCTTTGAAGAAGCTGAAAGGATAGAAGCGGCCCTTTCAAAATGCGAGCTTTCTCGTCTTATTGTTTTTCATGTTAAACTTATTGCAAAAAATTAGATGAGTAGATTAAGTAATGATGACATATTTTCTGATAAATGAACATCATTAGCTGTTTATGGTTCCCTCAATGTTTTCAAAAGTAATTTTGTGATTTTGAGGTTTCCTGTTGTTATTTATTTTTCAAACTTTTCTTCTTTGCTTGCTTATTAGTTCAGGAATTATCAATTTGAACTTTCAGATGGTCTCAGGTAAAATCTTATTATGTTGGTTTTGATGATGGAAAATAGCACTACTTTGTGTCTTTCAAATTCTTGTTACCCACCTTTTGAAAATGAGGGGTTGGTTAGGGGCAGGGAATAGTACAGGATCCAATTCAGATTGGTAGTTTATGAGTACTTCCTTAGCTGTTTATAGCTTTCTGTGATGATGACCTAAGGCACCTTTAGTTATTGATTGTTGGGACAGAAGGTTTTGCTAGTTTGCTTTCTGTCACCTTTTTCTTAAAAAATTTTTTGTTTGCGACCACCTTGCAAATTTTTTTTAGAAAGGTTTCTGACTAGGGTGGTATGGAAGTCGCTTTACATCTATTGTTTGGAGCTCTGGACCATGTAACTGGTGGATTCTTAGTAGCTAAAGTTCTTCTTTATTTTCTTTATCCTCTATTCAGGTCTTAGCAAACGTACTACCTCGGAAGGGCTTCGAGATGCATTTGCCAAATACGGTGAAGTGGTTAATGGTACATTTTACTTCTATCTATATATTTCACTGGTTAAAACATAACGTGAGAGAGCATATGATGAAACAATATACATCTCTTTATGTATTATGTTATGTCTTTGCAGCCAGAGTGGTGACAGATCGTGTATCTGGTTATTCAAAAGGTTTTGGTTTTGTTAGATATGCAACTTTGGAAGATTCTGCAGCTGGTATAAAGGGCATGGATGGCCAGGTGAGCTATGATGCTAGAGTGTTCTTTTTGCAAGTAGTGAGCAAATTTACTTGTGCATAGCTAAGTTGCTTGGACTTGGGTGGGAGTGTCTGATACGGATGAGTGGCCAGGTGATTTGTGATGCTAGAGTGTTCTTTTTCTACATAGTGAACAAATTTATTTGCAATATAGCTAAGTTGCTTGGACTTGGGTGCGTGTATCCAAATATTGGTACAGATCTAGAGGTTGGATCCTTCGTGATCTAAATGTTAAGCTTCGGGCGTACGGATCCAGGTATAGATATGGATGTGGGAATTTGGCGAAAAGTTAATTATCTAAAAATAGAGTTATCAGCAATTTCTTAACTTATGTTGGACTATTTAGAATTGGAAGGAAAGGAATACACGATAATTTAGAGCAAGTTCTAATTTATAATTATCATTGAAGTACAAATCCATCTCCTCACTATATCTTTTCTTGGTTATAGAGGCCATGATAGACTTTTTGAGTTCATGCACATTCAACTGTGATATTGACCTATATATATCTTTTAAACACCTTCTGGTTAATGACTTTTTAATACAAACATCTTTTAACAATTAAAAAGAACATTTCTCTAAATTCTAGATTACGATTTCATCCTAACTTTTGTTTTAATTTCAGAAATTATTGTATCTCTCAAATTTCTCTTATCAATTTTGGTCAAAGTACCCCAAATTGTTGGGCCAAATTGGTACGAACTCCACACCCACACCCACACCTAAGGTGTGTCAGCTTCACTTGAAGTAAAGAATCTGTACAACTTAGGATATTTATAGTTATTTATTATATTACATCGTCATTTTTATTTCTGTTTGGGATTAATTATCTGACTTGATGGTGCTAATCATGATAAAAGTAGAGGATGGGAATCTTTGGTCTTAATTGGAAATAAACCTGTATTACGACAACAACAACAACAAACATACATACCTACTATAATCCCACAAGTGGGGGGTGTCTGGGCCCTGGGGCAATAAACATGAATTGCAATTGAAATTGAGATGCTTAAACATTGGAAAAGTTTGACAAGAATGACTTGAAACTTTTGGGTTAGAATATCCAATATTCCTTAAAAAAACTGTCTGTTCTGAAGCCAGCAATTCAGGTTTTATAAATAAGAACAGCAGCAACAATAATGTACCTTGTGAAATCCCACAAGTGGAGTCTGGGGAGGGTAAGATGTACGCATACCTTAACACTACCTCATAGAGATAGAGAGGTTGTTTCCGAAAGACATTCAATGCAAATATATCAGCCCCCAAAACAGAAAATGCTAGATACAAAAATGACTATAGTGGAAAGCAATTGGAAACTCATAAATACAATCCAAGTAGCAAAATAAATTATGGCCAATAACAACATAATATATAATGGCACAACTAACTCTACAACCCTACTATATCACAAGGCAAGACATCATCCTACCCCTGCTAGCCTACTAGCTTTCTACCCTAATATTCGACCTCCATTCTTTTCTATCTAAGGTTATGTCCTCGGTGATATGAAGCTGCTCCATATCTCATCTACTTACCTCCCCTAATACTTTTTCGGTCTACGTCTATGCCTCTGCTTATTCCCTAACTCTAACCTTCCGCATCTCCTAACAGGAGCGTCAACACTTCTTCTCTGCACATGCGTAAACCATCTTTGTCTCGCTTCTCTCATTTTGTCTGCCAAAGAAACCACCCATAACTTTTCCCGAATGATCTCATTCCTAATCTTGTCACCCTTGGTATGTCCACACATCCATCTCAACATCCTCATTTCCGCAACTTGCATCTTCTGAACATATGAGTTTTTGACTGGCCAACACTTCACCCCATATAGCAAAGATGGTCTAACCATCATTCTGTACAACTTAACTAGGTTTTATAAATAAGAGAGCACAATTAATTTATAAGCATCAAGTGTGAAGGCTTCTATCTTTTTCATGACTAAAGAACTCTAAGTAAAAGGAGTAATAAGACCTAGCAAATATGGTGATGAAAAACCTTAAGGTCTATATTCACATAAAAACCAAAGGAGCACACATTTCGAGCTTCAGCCTAAACTAAGCATCTCCTATGGATTTGTGCTGTATGGATATGATGTCACGACCCAACCTCTGGGCTGTGACTGGTACCCGATTGGGGCACCCGGACAACATTACTAAGCCAAACTCAACATGTGATTCCTATTCAATTTACAAAAATTTCGACAGAGTTTCCTCTGTTTTACTGACTAACCACCTGAAATCAAAAGAAGTTCCAACAGACAGAATAGACAGATCAACATACATATCCATATATGTGCGGGCCGACAAGGAAGAAAGAATCAAAACCAACAATTTTATGAGGCGTTACTGTAGCAACTCGATAACTTTCCAAGAATACACACCATAACTTTCCAACACTTTTATCACCTTACAAGAAGCATATTCTATACCAACTATGCATAGGAACACAAAATTGAAATGATATGAACTCATACATACACATATACCCAATTTTGAACTACACGCCTCAAGCTTCAAACTTAACCAAACAATCAAATTTTCATGGTTATTCTTTCAATTTAACACCCTCCCTGCGGGCATAAAACGTAGCCTTCAAAGGAAGGGGGTCAGTACGAAATACGTACCGAATATGTAAAACAGGAAGTACAAACTGTATACAAGAGTAATAATCCGATCAGGTGTATAAAGGCAAAACTCATATACAAATACCAAAGGAATATTTCTTTCGTTTTTCAGAATATCGAACGGATATCCAACGAACCGGAATGATGGTGACCTCCAAGCTCGCGCCATCTCACTGCCTCACACCAGAATGTTCAAATCTCCGAAGTCTCCAACTCAAGTCCCAAATGTTGTATAAGTGAGCCGAGGCAAACTGTGGTCCAGCACTCACTCGTGAGCCGGGGCGAACTGAGGCCCAGCACTCACGTCATAGGATAGGTGAGCCGAGGCGAACTGAGGCCTAGCAATCACGTATCATAATACCAGAATGACATCATGTCGATCAGTGAGCCGGGCGAACTGTGGCCCAGCACTCACACGTCAAAATGCCAACATATCCCAAGCCCAGCTCCTTATGACGCCAAACTAAGCAAAGCCGGTCC
>DF361818.1:0-11629 GCA_000787875.1 Solanum virginianum
CTTGACTACTAACAAAGCAAAAGTGGCCAACAAAACTTGACTATAAACAAATCAAAAGATAATTTGTATACAACAGTTATGACTCTAATATATCATACTAATTATGATTGTGTAATCGTACTATCATTATTAACATTTTATGTATAGATGACATGGTATTATTAATATGATATCAAGAAAGAGAACTGACCGTTTGATTTAGGGGTTAGTGAGAGAGAATGAAAGAGAAATAAGAGAGTTCTATGCATAGGTACATTGGATACATTCATGCATTTTTATGTTAGATTGATGAAATTAATACAAATACGCTGATACACATACATATAAAGTTGAAAAACACAACTATAGACAAATAGAGGGATGAGGGAGGGAGGGAGGGAGAGAGGAGAAATATATGTGAGAGAGGAGAGAGACGAGATACATTCACTAAATACAGTATATTTAAAGGCAAATACATGATGGGAATTAACAGACAATACAATTCCCTACTTGCTTATAAAAAAGATCAAAAAACATCAACTTAAAACAATAACAACAATGGACAATGGCACCAGGATTTTAACGTGGAAAAGCCTCTCAAATTGAGAGTAAAAATCATGGGTCACGAAGACCAACAACCAAGCTCCACTATGATCAAATTTAGGTTACAAGAGAGTCCCAATATACAGGCCAGATCAGTACAAAAATACTGTAATCAACACCTCTCAAACAACAACAAACAAGCTATCAACAAGAACAAATGCAGAAAATTTTCAGAACACATCTCCTCTGTTCCAAAATTAATATCTCTGCCTACAGAACTCCAATTCAAAATCTGACCAGTAGGAATCAAGTTCAGTGAGTTTAGAACCTACCTGCAAAATTTCAGATCAATCGGACACCGTTTGATACCCCAAACGTCACCTGGAAGATTATTGCGCGCAGAGGTTTCTTCTGCCCTTTGCTCTCTGTTTTTGTGCTTGTTTCAGCAGCTCTTTCATATGTGTGTGTGCTGCCCTTTTGCTCTCTGACTTGGAGATAAAACCCTTCAATTTCATCAAAATGGGCTTGCAAATATTGGGCCTTATTTGGGTCTTCACATAGGAAGTGAGCAGCCCAAACACCCAACAAATCTCCCCCTCACGACTATGTGGAGGTGGCGCCAACCCGGCGATCTCATAACAAACACCAAACTTCCATCGCGACAATGCTTTTGTTAACATATCAGCACCATTGTCATCTGTGTGCACCTTTACCAAGAAATAGTGCCTCTTGTAAGCTTAATCAAATAACCTGAAGTGAATTTTCTAGAATCAATGTCTCCAGCCATGTTAGAATCACAATAAGCAAAAAGAATAGGTTTTTCACCACCAAAACATAGCTTTAAATCGAAAGTACCCTTGAGATATCTCAAAATCCATTTTACAGCATTCTAATGCTCTCTGCCAGGATTAGAAAGAAATCTACTAATAGTACCGACACCATGTGCAATATCAGGTCTAGTACATACCATGGCATACATCAAACTACCCACTGCAGATGCATAAGGAACTTTTTCCATATCAAGCTTTTCGATCTCGTTGGAAGGACACTGATTCTTGCTCAATTTGAAATGAGTTGCCAAAGGAGTGCTTACCGCTTTTGCTTCCTTCATACTAAATCTGTCCAACACCTTCTCAATGTATTTTTATTAAGAAAGCCAAATCTTCTTCTCTTTTCTGTCACACACAATACTTATGCCAAGTATTTGCTTTGCTGGTCCAAGATCTTTCATGGCAAATGAACTGCTCAATTGCCTTTTTAATCTGTCAATCTTGGAAATATCTTTCTTAACAATCAACATATCATCAACATATAATAATAAGATGATGAAATCATCACTGCCAAACCTTTTCACAAATACACAGTGATCAGAAGAAGTTTTATTGTAACCTTGCTTATTCATAAGTGATTCAAACTTCTTGTACCACTGCCTTGGAGCTTGCTTCAAGCCATAAAGACTTCTCTTTAAGCGGCATACATAGTCTTCTTTGCCCTTCACCTTGAATCCTTCCGGTTGTTCCATGTAAATTTCTTCATTCAAATCACCATGAAGAAATGCAGTTTTTACATCCATTTGCTCAACCTCTAAATCAAGAGTAGCAGCCAAAGCCAACACGGTTCTAATGGATGTCATCCTCACAACCGGTGAGAAAATTTCATCAAAATCAACTCCTTTTCTCTGACCAAAACCTTTCACCACTAATCTGGCTTTAAACCTTGGAGATGTAGAATTTTCTTCTTGTTTCAACCTATAAATCCATCGATTTTTGAGAGCTTTCTTGCCCTTGGGCAGCTTTACCACATCAAAAGTATGATTGTCATGTAGTGATTTCATCTCATCTTCCATAGCTTGAAACCATTTCTCTTTGTCTTCACACTCAAAGACTTCTTGAAAATTCTCAGGCTCTCCCCCGTCAGTTAATGTCACATACTCATCAGGAGAATATCTAGTAGAAGGTTGTCTCTCCCTGACAGATCTCCGAAGATTAACTTGAGGTGGATCCAAAGCTTCATCTTGTGGTTCCTCCAATTGCGATTCAGCATCCAAACTAGGAGTACCAAGCTGATCTCCATGGTTTTGATCATCATCACTATTTGCATTATCAACAGGAACTTCAAGTCTAGGAGCAACTTGAACTGGTTCTACATCTGTCAGCTCAGAACTTTCAGTAGAGTTTATTTTCTTCATCTTATCAATGTCTTCAATGGTCTGATCTTCCATGAATACCACATCACGGCTTCTAATCAGTTTCTTCTCCACTGGATCATACAATCTGTAGCCAAACTCATCACGGCCATAACCAAGAAATATGCATTGTCTAGTCTTAGCATCAAGTTTAGATCTCTCATCTTTAGGGACATGGACAAATGCCTTGCAGCCAAATACCTTCAAATGATCATAGGAAACACCCAAAGTTTTCGAGAATGATCATCAATGAACATCACAAAGTAATAAGCACCACCACTTGATCTTATCTTCAAAGGTCCACACACATCAGAATGCACCAACTCAAGTAACTCAGCACATCTCGAAGAAGAATGCTTTTTGAAGGATACTCTGTTCTGTTTTCCTGCCAAACAGTGAGAACACTTCTCTAATTCTCCTTTCTTTAAACCAGGCAGTACATCCTTCTTAGCCAGAAGATTCAATCCCTTTTCACTAATATGACTGAGTTTACGATGCCATAAATGTGATGCTTCTAAATTTTCAGCAACGTTCACATCGGTTGAAGGCAAACTTTCTAAACGGTAGAATTTAGACTCCTTTTTCCCACGAGCTACAATCATGTTTCCCCTTTTAAAGTTTCCATCTTCCATCACCAAAGTAGTTTTCATAACCCTCATCATCAAGTCTATGAACGGAAATAAGGTTCAAGCGGACATCAGGAGCATATCTAACATCTTTTAAGAGCAGCTTTGTACCCATTTGAGTTTGTAGACAAACATCTCCAATGCCAGCTACCTCTGCAACTGCATCATTTCCCATTCTCAATTTTCCAAAATTACCAGACTTGAAAGAAGTAAAGAATTCCTTCCTCGGAGTCACATGTAAAGTAGCACCACTATCAATAACCCAACTGTGATCATCTGACATTGTATTTACCAAGTCTATTTCACTCGACCAATCAAACCTTCTACGGGTCTTAGGGTATCCTGTATACCAAGCCCTAAGCCTTAGAATCGAAGAACGAAGCAAAAACTTGAATTTTTTTGGTCCAGTACTGTTCACGGTAGATTGGTATTCTACTGTAGCAGTTCATGTGAAATAATTCTAAGTGCTTTGAAAGAATCCAATATCATTCATCAGATATCAAGTTAACTTGTTGCTATCATTCATTAGATACAGAGTAATTTTGTCTAAAAGTTAGGCAGTAGAAATTAGGTTGTTTCTATCACATTTCCTTCTGATGGTAGTGGGACTTTCTTTGTCCAAATTAGGGTGCATATTTTGGGTAAAATTGGTAATTTGAATTGAAACTATATTGTTAATATTGAATTATTGATTCAATAATTTTCTAACTTGTTAAAATTAACGTTTTCATTAATTTATTAAATGGTCTATCCAATATTTTTATTAATTTATTAAATGCTCTACCGAGGATTAGATGGGGAGGCTTGACTCCTGCCCTTTCATGAGAGATAGAAGAAAAGCTGAGTAGGTTAGAGGCTTGGGGTAGCAGCGTAGATGCAAACAATATGTGAAACACTACTGCTGGTTTACTAGAAGAGTAGCCACCGAAGTACCAGGGGTTTCAAGAGGGACCTTGGGTGGACGTCAAGGCGATTGGTGGTGGAATGACGAAGTCCAAGACAAATTGAAAGCTAAGAAGGTTGGTTATACAAAGTGGTTGCAGTGTAGAATCTGATGGGAATTAACAGAAAATACAATTCCCTACTTGCTTATAAAGAGGATCAAAAAACAGCAACTTAAAACAATAACAACAATGGACAATGACACCAAAATTTTAACGTGGAAAAACCTCTCAAATTGAGAGTAAAAACCACGGGTCACAAAGACCAACAACCAAGCTCCACTATGATTAAATTTAGGTTACAAGAGAGTCCAAATATATAGGCCAGATCAGTACAAAAAATACTGCAATCAACACCTCTCCAACAACAACAACAAACAAGCTAACAACAAGAACAAAATGCAAAAAATTTACAGAACACATCTCCTTTGTTCCAGAACTTAATATCTCTCCCTACAGAACTCCAACTCAAAATCTGACCGGTAGGAATCAAGTTCAGTGAGTTTAGAACCTACCTGCAAAATTTCAGATCATTCAGACACCGTTTGATACCCCAAACGTCACCTGGAAGATTACTGCGCGCAGAGGTTTCTTCTGCCCTTTTGCTATCTGATTATTATACTTGTTCAGCAGCTCTCACATGTGTGCTGCCCTTTGCTCTCTGACTTGGAGATAAAACCCTTCAATTTCATCAAAATTGACTTGCAAATATTGGGTCTTATTTGGGTCTTCACATAGGAAGTGAGCAGCCCAAACACCCAACAATACAATGTATTTAAAGATCACTTAAATACAATACACAATTATTGAAACTAACAATGTGTTAAGTAACTAGCATCTATACTAGTCTATGTACTTTATAAAAGTTTTTCTTAATTATTTTCTCTGTTGTTTAGTGTAAAAATGTGATAAGAAAAGAAGTGTGAATAAAAAAAAGAATTTCAATCTCCAATTTCAAGAATTTGTCTGTCCTAATAAGGTTGTTTCATTGAAACTTCAATATCAATTTTGCTATTTTATCCTCCCAAGACTGATTTTATTTAAAAAGAAAAAACAAAAAAAAAAAGAAGCAGTAATATCTTTGAAAAGTTAACTGCCAGTAATTTCCAGCTAATTTTCAGCAACTCCATTAAGTTTTGTGAAATTTAATTGGTAAAGAGTAAAGACAAGAATAAGAGCACCAAACAAGAAAATTAGCATAGATATTTGGGGTGTGTTTCGTGCGAAGGAAAAATATTTTTTAAAAAAAATAAGTTAATTTTTAATTTATTTTTTTATATTTAATTAGTCAGTAAATAATAAAATAATTAAATAATAAAATAATCCTAATAATTGATTCGGGATCTAATTTTGATAGTTGATACATGATTTAACTCGACTTTCAAAATAAGATTTAACTTTTAAATTTAGACTCAACTCCAACTTTCAAATCGGAATCCACCACACTCATCTCTAAGTTTAACTTTCAAATAATTTAATTTTTTTAATAACTAATTTTTAATTTATTTATTTGTAATCATCCAGTATCTCTGTTTCGTGTTCCAATTAATTCATTTTGCTAAATACTTATTCACATGCTCAATATAATCATGATATATTTACACAAATATTTATATATGTGAAGGGGGAATTGGGCGAATTTAACAACTGCACCGGTAAATAAAAGAACAACGCATAACATAACAAATATAAAATTTATCTCATTATTATAAATTAAGTTAGTAAATATTTCAAATAAATCTCTAAATTCGAAACTCCCCAAAGGGAAATAGACTACTCAAGAATTTTCTATTTTATTTGTTGAAATTGAATTTGAATAAATTAACAATTAATAGAAGACGGAATCATATAATCATAATATATTTAAATCTAATAAAATATGTTTTTACATAAATTGAAGTGAAGAAAATCATACAATTACATAAATTGAACGAATCCAATATCATTCATCAGATATCAAGTTAACTTGTTGCTATCATTCATTAGATACAGAGTAATTTTGTCTAAAAGTTAGGCAGTAGAAATTAGGTTGTTTCTATCACATTTCCTTCTGATGGTAGTGGGACTTTCTTTGTCCAAATTAGGGTGCATATTTTGGGTAAAATTGGTAATTTGAATTGAAACTATATTGTTAATATTGAATTATTGATTCAATAATTTTCTAACTTGTTAAAATTAACGTTTTCATTAATTTATTAAATGGTCTATCCAATATTTTTATTAATTTATTAAATGCTCTACCGAGGATTAGATGGGGAGGCTTGACTCCTGCCCTTTCATGAGAGATAGAAGAAAAGCTGAGTAGGTTAGAGGCTTGGGGTAGCAGCGTAGATGCAAACAATATGTGAAACACTACTGCTGGTTTACTAGAAGAGTAGCCACCGAAGTACCAGGGGTTTCAAGAGGGACCTTGGGTGGACGTCAAGGCGATTGGTGGTGGAATGACGAAGTCCAAGACAAATTGAAAGCTAAGAAGGTTGGTTATACAAAGTGGTTGCAGTGTAGGGATGGGGATGAAAAGCGAAGACTTAAGGAGTCCTATAAGATGGCAAAGACAAAAGCGAAGATGGCAGTGACAAATGCTAAGACTTCAGCATTTGAGCGCCTATATGTGGAGCTGGCTAATAAAGGCGGGAACAAGAGATTGTATAAGCTCGCCAAAGAGAGAGAAAGGAAAGCTTGCGAATTGGACCAAGTGAAGTGCATCAAGGATGAGGAAGGTGAGGTGTTGGTGGATGAGAATTCTATCAAGTTAAGGTGGCAAGCTTACTTTCATAAACTCTTAAACGAAAAAGGAGATAGGGATATTGATCTGGGAGAGTTGGCACACTCCGAAAGGCAGTTTACAAGAACAAGGGTGATATTCAAAACTGTAACAATTACATGGGCATCAAGTTGTTAAGGCACACTATGAAGGTATGAGAGAGAGAGAGTGGTGGAGATGAAGTTAAGAAAAGAAGTGTCTATTTCAAAGTAAGGCTAAAGTTAATGATCGATTGGAGTTTTGGAGACATGTTTTGGAATTGAAAGGGTTCAAACTGCGCATGACCAAACAGAATACTTGGAGTTCAAATTCAGTGTTGCGAGGGATGAAACAGACATTGATGGTAGGCTTCCCACCTAGTCTATCCCCAAGAGAGAGAACTTTAAATATCTTGGGTCCATCATTCAGAGTAGTAGTGGTATTGGCAATGATGTCACACACTGTATCGTGGCAGCTTGGACGAAATCGAGACGTGCCTCAGGAGTACTGTATGATAAGAAGATACCACCTAAACACAAGGGTAAGTTTTACAAGATGGTAGTTAGACTGTCTTTGTCGTATGGGGTGGAGCGTTAGCCAATAAAGAACTCACATGCTCAGAAGATGTAGGTCGCGGAGATGAGGATATTGAGATGGATGTGCGGACATACCAGGAGTGACAAGATTAAGAATGAGACCATTCGGGAGAAGTTAGAGGTGGCCCCTATGACTGACAAAATGAGAGAAGCGAGACTGTGGTGGTTTGAACATGTGTAGATAAGAAGTACCGATGCTCTTGTTAGGAGGTGCGAGAGGTTGGATTTAGGAGTCACTAGGAAAAGTAGAGATAGACCGAAGAAGTATTTGGGGGGGGGGGGTGACTAGATATGATATTGAGAAATTTGATCTCACCGAGGACATAACCTTAGATAGGAAGGAGTGGAGGTCGCGAATTAGAGTAGAAGGTTAATAGGTTAGCAGAGTTAGGCTGATGTCTGACCGTGAGATATAGTAGGGTAGTAAGTTTTGTCAGGTCTTTATATATCATGTGTTGTCATTATCTGTATCTTTCAAAAATAATAAATATTATAAACCATCTTTTTTTTATGTCTATTTTGAAGAGTTAATTATCAAAACACATTTAAATCTCTCAACCTTTTGAATTTTATACTTGAACTATCCAACTATCAATATGCAACTACCACAAATTATTTATCAAAATACACTTTTAACTATAAGCTATTTCTTTTTTCCAATGTGAGATACATCATGGTTCAGGTAAAAAAGAAAATAAGTGTCATGGTTGAAATATATTTCGATAAATAGTTGACGATAGTTTAAACAGAAAATTCATACACTTGAATTGTCAAGTATGCAACTCAGAATACTGTGTGTAGCAACTAGCCAACTTGGAAGCAAGCATAAGATATCTACAAATTGATCATTCGATTTCAAAAAATTAATAATTAATCTCAATATATTTGATCTTCTCATGAAATACTAAATTGGATGCTTAATATCGATAAAACACAGAATAACAAATTTTAAATTACAGTGTTGAACTTCCCAAATCAAGCTCAAAAACTATTTCATACCATAGAATGACTTGCACAATCCAACGCAAGCATAAGAAATGAATGGTGCATTTGACAAATATTGAGCCCTTATCGGTCAAAACGATACATATTTGCGAATTAATAATCAACAAGTCCAACAGATAAGATTGGAAACTCAACCACTTATAAACATCTCTAGCCCAAAAATGACTATTCACCTCTTAAATTTTCTTTCAATTACTGTTAAAAAAAATCATCAAAATGAACATTTTCAAGAAGCTACAATTGTCTTTCTATTACTTTTATATAATAAGTGCTAAAAAGTTCAAGAAAAATGACACTAAAAATGTATTGAATTCCATATGAAAGCCTTCTCTATTTACATATTCCCACAAAATGGCCTCTTTTTTAATCATAAATAAGAGAAATTATGCCATATTTCTGTCTCTGGCCATCAATCTTCTACTTGTAGTCGACTGCTCTATGAATGATTTCGAAAAATGACACATTGCCTTGTACTTCTAGTCGACTGCTCTACGAAACAAGTTTTCGACTCAGCAAGTAATTAATTGAAAATTGGCATTACCATCTGGTTACTCCATTATGTTCTTCTGGTGTCCAATTTCTTCTGCTTCTTCTCAAATACCGGCTGAAGATTGAAGTACTTGACACACTCCGACTCCGGTAAACAGTAGATCCAGAACCAGACCCGGATGAATCTGAACTACTAGAATGTATGGAGAGTGATCGGTGTTGAGAAGAAGGTGTTAATCGCCGGAAAAACGATGCGAAATTGTTGAAAAATCGGCTTAGTCCACTTCCATTTCGACCTGTATTGTTCCTTCTTGATCTCCAAGCGATTCTTCTAGGTACCCCATTGTTAAAACCACCGTCCATTTCTGTATATACTACCGGAAGTTCTCTTTCAACTCCTCTTCTTCCACCGGAAAATCTTCCCACCGCGAACCCACCACCGGGGAGTCTCCATATGGTCAATCCCATTGCTTCTTCCTCGTTTCTAGGCCGAGCAAAGTTGTCGGAGTTGGCAGTTTCCGTTGATTCGGCCGGTAATTCGTGACGGCAAACGGGGCACGAATTTCGAAGAGACAGCCATGGAAGAATACAATCGGAATGGTAGATGTGTTTACAGGGCATTTCTCGAGCTTCAGATCCAAAATCGAAAGCTTCTTTACAAACAGCGCAATGGCAATGATGTCACACACTGTAGGGTTTCGGAATTTACGTGATTAGCAGCTATTTGAATAATCGGCATCGATTCAATCGCTGATTTCGACGCCGGTGGATTTTCCGGCCGACCAAACCCATTTACCTCAATCTGAGCTAACTGATCAAGTAACCGATCAAACCCAGATCCCATCAAAAACTCCGACATCGTCGGCGGCAACGGCCGTAGACCAGAACCTTCACCATCATCATAGTAAAGCTCGTAACTCCGCTCCTCTGCAGCAGCAGCTTCATCCACCCCGTGAGGTTCAGATGGACTACGAAGAACAATAACTGGGTTAAACGGAGATCTATCTCCTCTATTCCGCCTGCTCCGTCGAGAACCCATGTTCACACTACGATCTGACTCGGTCATGTCGTTCCACATAGGAAACCTCCGGCGAGATTCCGGCGACCCAATATTCCCTTCAGCAACTTCAATAAATCCACTATCACAGTGAGGACAAACAACGTCGTTCCCAGCTGAAATTCTAACAAACCTTGTACACCGGTAACACCAGTACGAAGACATCTGCAGCAGCCGGAGATCCGTTAGGTCAAGAGTCGACCCGATAAACCCGGTTAGATCCGACAACTCAGAACCCCAAATTATGCTCCGATTTGAATCGCCGGAGAATAAACAAAAAAGAGAAAAAGTGAAGAGAGGAAAATGGGGGAGCGTTGAAGAATGTGAAAGGTAAAGAAGAAAGAAGAAAAAAGACAGTGTTTATAAACACGAAGACGCGTGGGAGAAGGAGCGTTGTTATTATCATTTGATCGCGGAGCATAGCGATAAATATTCCTTCATTCTTAAATAAAAATATAAAATATTTTATTTTTAAAAATAAAATTTCTCAAACGAAGTAAAAATATAAAATATATTTTATTTTTAAAAATAATAAAATTTGTCAAATTTAAAACATTTGAATAAAGAAATAACGAGCAAATGTTATTCTCGTGAAGTGATAAATATTACTTTATTCTTAAGTAAAATATAAAATATTTTACTTTTTAAAAATGGAATTTCTCAAATTTAGAATATTGAGTAAAGAAATAAGGAGTAATATTATTCTCGTGGAGGGATAAATATTACTTCATTCTTAAGTAAAAATATGAAATATTTAAATTTAGAAAAAAGAATTTCTCAAATTTAGAACATTGAGTAAAGAAAAAAAGAGCAAATGAAGTAATAAATATTATTTCATTCTTAAGTAAAAATATAAAATATTTTAATTTAAAAAAAGGAATTTCTCAAATTTAGAACATTGAGTAAAGAAATAAGGAGAAATGTTATTTTCATGGAATGGCAAATATTACTTCATTCGTTTTATAATATTTTAATTTTTGGGTCTTTTTTTAACATTCAAAGTAATTGAATTACTCAAATTTATTTATTAAAATTTTATATATTTTAGGAAATAAATTACATTATTTATAAAGTTATGATTTTTATTTTACAAAAAATAATAATGAAAAGTATGATTTAAATTATGTCCATAAATATTTTTCTTAATATGTACATATCGTCTCACAAATTAAATTAATATGAGATAAAAAAATACTTTATTACTAGTTAAAAATTGAAACTTTTTAAAGTAAATTCTTCCTTAAAAGGAAATGCTGGACATCAAATAAAAGATAAAAGAATATTTTTAGTATCATTTGATCATGGTAATATTATTTTGTTATTCATTAAAAATTTTAAATTTAAATTTTAAATATAAAATTATATTTAAAATATGAATCAAAATGAATATCGAATACCAAAATAAACGAGTGTTATTTTTGTATTGTTCGTGTATGTGTGTGGTCCACGCGTTGAACGGAGCGCG
>DF361818.1:27677-44269 GCA_000787875.1 Solanum virginianum
TAGTGAGCTTAGCTTGAACATGAAAAAAATTTCGATGAAAATTACATTAGGAGTGTCCAAGTCTGCAACATGGACATGTCTCACCGTAGTACAAATTGTAGTTTTTTTAGGGGTATTTTATACTTTTTCCTACCCCTCCTAAACTTAACCCACAACCAATATATGTCGTTTTTGACTTAAAAAGGAATTTTAAACCCATTTCTAAGCTTTCTACGTCATTCTAAAGAAAGCTAGGGCTAAGGAGAGGAGGAGATGAGCTAGGGATTCGAGCAACTGGAGCACAAACCTTTGTCAATTGATTATCAAACTTCATTCTAGGTATGTAAGGCTACCTAAAGCGTTGTATTTGAGTTCATCCACTCGCCCTTCCATCCCTATCTTCGAACTAGAGTCTAGGAATTGAGCAGAGGAATCCTATAACCTAAATCCCCAAGTTATTCTTGTTACTTGCTGAGTTTTCATGCATAATTATGAATAAATTAATGAGTTGCATACTGGTTATATGAAATTAGAACATTAAATTTTGTTCGACATAATGAACCCTAAATTGCATCATTCTATATAGTCTTTGTTGTATTGACCCATAAAGACCATGATTGTGAATGTTTGGATTAAGGAAGTTGAGCATAACTGAGCATGGGGAGCATTTAATGAGCATCTTACATGTGCTATGTAATGAGCATGATTTTTCTTAAAGTTTAAATGACCATATGAGTTAGAGTCCTAAAATGATTTGATGAGTTCTCGTAACATGCATGACAGATAGTCTTGATTGTTGGTTATGAAGTGATTGAATTGAGCCTGATTGGAGAAAAACTAAAGAGTTGATTGAGTTGAGTTTAAGTTGAGA
The DNA here is from genome assembly GCA_000787875.1 of Solanum virginianum. Taxonomy (NCBI): domain Eukaryota; kingdom Viridiplantae; phylum Streptophyta; class Magnoliopsida; order Solanales; family Solanaceae; genus Solanum; species Solanum virginianum. Next base: position 28,528 of record DF361818.1, read on the forward strand.
AAATATAAAGAGATGAGATTAAGTTGATTGACTTGAGCATATTTTAGTTTTGGGAGGAGTATTGAGCATCTATACGTTGTCAGTATAGAATAGTTGTGAAGTTAAATTTGATTCTTAAACTATGACTCTGTCACGAGCCAAGCCTAGGGCCTAGATGTGACACGACGAATGGAAAATCCGGAGAGACCCCAAACAAGCCTCTTAGCATATCATATACACATCCTTAGTTGCGGAAGCAATATAAGCAAGATTCAATGAGACAATAACAAAAAGAGAAGCGGGACTAAGGAAAGTCTTTCACAATAAATTAGATATTAAAAGAGTCAAGATCAAAACATAGACAATCATATTATCCAGCAACACCTCTACTAGTGAATGGAGTGGGGGCCAAGACACTTCCCGAGCTCACCGTCAAATGATAAGTGTCCAAAAAGTTATACAAGTCTTAGTAAAGAAAAGGCATGAAAGTAAACTAGATATTATCCCCGAAGTTGAGGACTCACCAAAGGCTTTCTTTGAACAAATCAACTAGCCACGTAGAGGAGGATGATCAACAGGAGCTCCGGTCCCTACATGGTGATATTATGTAAGTGGGCGTAGAGTATGCGTTAGTACTTAGAATGTACTAAGTATACAGGGTGCAATGCAACAAAGACATAAGCCATGATAATCAAGATGCATAATCATAATCAATGGATATAAACTCAACATGTATGTTCAATGCTTGTATTAAAACATGCATGTAAACATTCAACTTGCATAACATAACATGCTTATATGGAAGGAGACCTTAACCGACATATAAGACCAAGTGAGCTACTATTTGGAATCCCGATGCATGTCTCCCCACCAGAGAAGGAGTGGTCTACTTGCCAAGGTAAATCATACTTGACCCCACTTTGTGGGTAGCTTGACCTAGATGGATCCACCAGTAAGCCCTTTTAAGAAAATAACATAAACCTATGTCAGCACATAGGTTAGAGACTAAGTGTTTATATAAGGACCCTTTGAGTCGATCCCCCACCTTAAGCCTCAATCGATGCTAAGTCTAATCCCACAGAATAGTTGAAATAATCTTAAATTTAATCATAACATGAATAACTTGACCCTATTAGTGAGCTTAGCTTGAACATGAGGGTAAAATAATAATCATGCCTGACCCCTCAAATAGATATAGTTTGCTCACAAGAGGGTAGAGTTATAGAATAAGGCTCAACTTGTCACTTATAAATCATAGAAACCTATCATGAATTTAATACATGCTTAGGAACCCATAATTATCATGAAAATACTTAACTTGCAAACCATGTCATAATTCATCATCAACTTAAGAATCCTTGTCATGTAGTTTAGTAAAAAAATGGTGGGTACATGAACACATGCTCAAAATCATTCAATTAGATAGTATAAGACATGAAAGAGTGAAATTAAATCATTTTAAAGTCGTACAATTCAACCCACCAACATAGTATTAAAACCTCTATTTTTGGGTGTCATGTAATCCATCGAAAGTTCACGATGTGGCATAGTTTTCATAGTTCATATCATGCATAGCTTCAATAGTTTCAAATCAACTCATGAAATAAGCTTTCAATAACAATTCATACATAATAACTTAATATTAGATACAATCAATCATAACTCATGTTTATAACGCATAATAGGGAATACCCACGAAGAATACAACTTAACTCCATATTTGATAAAATCAATTATAACTTATGTTTATAATGCATAATAGAAGATACCCGTGAAGAATACAACTTAAAATCATGAAACTTTTCATAAAAGAGAGGATTGGGCTCTATGGATGAAGATCCACATACCTAAAACTTGAAATTTCTTGGAGTAAACTTCAAGGAGACTTGAAGCTTGGGTTGGGTCTTTGAAATTCAAAGTGTGCTCTTGAGATTCTAGAAATTTAATGGGAATTTGATGAGGAATTGAGAGGGTTTTGAGAGATTTTATGAAGGTTCTTGAGTTCAAAAATGGCTAAGGATGAAGGTTTTCACGTTTAAATCGGTATTGAGTTATTACCCAAATTCCCTTGGACAAAACAAGAAAAATAGGAGAAAAATTACACTGGTCTGCATTCTAGGCGCGACGTGGACCAGACGAGGGGGGAGGGGGCAACATTGCATTGTGTCGTGCCCCAGGCACGTACACTATTTTGTGCCCCCGTTGTGAAGATTATTTTTCGTTATGGGTCTTCTAAAATTCAAGGGCTACCCTTTTCCCACATAATTTTACCCCTTGAACAAGAATATGAAGTCAGGTTTTGAAATCCTGCACGATTTTTGAGATATCCGAGAGATACACTTATAAGGCATTTCAAAGCACATGAGGGGTATTAGAGACTCCAACCCATGGTTGATTCTTAAACTAGCATATTTATTGAGTTGGTTTATAGGCGTAGAGTTTATACATTGAACTGAGTTGATTAAATTGAGTCTGAGCTTTACTTGCTTACTTTGGCCATTATAACGTACCAATATATTTCATGCACTGACATCCATTTGGGTCTGCATCATTATTGATGCAGATACAAGTGATAAAAGATTTTTGTCTGCGCATCATTGAGTAGATGGATAGAGGTTTCATAGACATTGAGTAGAGATAGTTTGATTGTTTTTATTTTCAAAACTTGATCAGTGGAAACTATTATTTTAAGTGTTCAATTTATCTAAGATGATGGCTTTTCTGAGCATTTTTCGCTATTGAGTATGATGTGATGATGAGGTCAAGTGGTTCTCTTGAGGGATCAATAATAGTTCTTCAAGTGCCGGCCACACCAAGGGTATCCTTCCGGGGTGTGACAAACTTAGTATCAGCGCACAAAGTTCAAGTGTTCTAGGAAGTCTATGAAGTTGTGTCTAGTATAGTCTTGTTTATAGGTGTGTTGTACACCACACTTTCTAAGCACAAGACTATAAGATATTAGTAAGGTTACCCTTCTTTAATATTCTGAGTTCGTGCGATAGAGTTTATCTCTTCTAAAGTATCTGTCTAATTCGTGCATTACACATTTGCTAATAATTCCTCCTAAGCGTACTACCACCCAAAGAGATGCTTCGGCCTCTAATACTAATAATTCCCCACCAGAAATGCCTACCCAGATGGAGACAAGAGGCCCAGGTCGACCTACTAAGGTTGCTGGGGTTCCAAAGGTGCCTACTACTCAGTCAGCTCCCACTTCAGAGGATGCGTTTAGGGGAGCCATTACAATGTTCACCTAGCTTGTGGCCTCCCAGAGCAGCAACTGAACCTCACAAGCTCCTAATTCTGGTTCTCAAGAGTCTGCTGCCGCCAACAGACTTAGAGATTTTCTAAGGATGAACTCACCAGTATTCACAGGGTCTAAGGCTGAGGAGGACCCCCAGAACTTCATTGATGAGATGTGAAAAGTCCTGAAAGCCATGCATGCGACCGAGATCTAGGAAGTTGAACTTGCTTCCTATCAATTTAAGGATGTGGGGAACATTTGGTATAACCGGTGGGAAGAGGGTCGAGGTGAGGATGCTAAGCCAACTGAGTGGAGTGAATTTTAGAGTTCCTTTCTTGACCACTTCTTTCCCCAGGAGTTGAGGGAGGCCAAAATTGAAGAGTTTGTGAACCTGAAGCAGGGAGGATTGACGATCACAACGTACAACCTAAAGTTCATTTAACTAAGATATTCTCATTTTAAGTTTACCCAAGTGTTAATTTATATCTAAACTCAATCAGTAAAAAACTTTCAAGTCAACTTTACGTAGAAGGACTTGCGACGTTAATTCATTTACAAAACTCTTTTCAAACTAAAAAGTTAACCTTGACACCTTTTCACAATTAAGAATCATTTAATTTGGGCCTATTCATATAATAAGAATAATTTAGATCTTAGCTTAGAATTTACGAGATGTTACAAAATCAATAAATAAAAAATAATTTAGCAATTTTAAACATGAATTTCAATTGTACACTAATTTTCTTTGATCGACCCTTCTATGGAATGACAATTTTGAAAGAACTTTTTGACTACTATGTCATGACTTATGATTTATTATTATTTTTTATTGATATGTCATTATTGAAATATTTATTTGGATTAAATCTTGGCAGGACACTCTATTTATTAGGAAAACTACACAAAATAGACCTAATGTGAAATTATTTACCCTTAATGAACCCGTGACCCAAACTATTTACCCTCTTACCCCACTTTTTCCTTTTTGTTTCGCCTATGACATCATGCTGATGTCAACACAATATTTGCATGAATACTATGAAATAATCCTTGGTGATACTTCAACAGTGTGTGTGTATATATATATATATATATATATATATATATATATATATATATATATATATATATATATCATATAGAATGAGATCAATCTTCTATGATACTCTGGCGGTATATTGATACCCTATTGATATCATATAAAGCTATGTTTCTTTTTTAAGAAATAAATAAGAAATAATTTTAAAAAATATTAAACTCTAAATTAGTAGAAAATATATTTATTGTAATACTTCATCGGTATATTGATACCACATTGGTATCATATAAGACTGAAGCTTAATTCTCTGCGATATTCCATTGGTATATTGATACCCTACCGGTGTCATATAGTTTTGAGCTCTTTTTTTAGGAAATAGGACGATTAAGAAAAAATTATTAAAATCACAAAATTATTTATTAAACTCTACATTAGTAGAAAATATATTCTTATGATACTCCATCTTATATTGATACCCTATCGGTAACATATATATTTTGAGCTCTTTTTTTAATAAATAAAATAATTAAGAGAAAATTATTAAAGTTACAAACTTATTTATTAAATTCCAAATTAGAAGAAAATATATTCTTTATAGTATTTTGTAGGTATATTGATACCATATCAATATCATATAGGACCGAGCTTAATCCTTTGTGATATCTTATCTGTTATTGATACCACATTGGTATATCATACAAGGTGGTAGCTGACATCAACATGACACTAGGTCACAAATTTTAATAGTAGAGGGACATAAATATAAATGAGTATATAGATATAAATAGTTTGCTTCAAAGGGGCATAAACTTAGTTTTCCTCTGATTATTGTTTGGTTCTTTTATTAGTCATATTTTAGGATGACTTATGTAGATTGCCTTTATTTTGAGATGACTATTTCATTTACCCCTGTGAATATAATGAAATTTCTATTTTATACTTGTCCTTGGGTGGTATGATCATGATAAATAATATTAATTTTCCTCACATATTGCCATATATGGTAGACTGAAATTAAAATATTTCATTATTATGTTAACTGGTGGTATGATCATGAGTACCCAGTAGTCAAGCATATTGTTATTATTTTTATGATGTGCTAGAGATCTATAAAACACTTTCAGTGTGGTTTCTTAGCATTGGATTGGATTGCCTATTACTTCAAGTCGAATTTGGGATGTGACAATAAGTGATTAAACACATAGGAGATGCTATTTGCATCATTTAATTGACAAAAAATATGCAGAAGGAGATAAAATAAAGTACATTTCATCAAAGATCTTTGACAGATCTGCTCACTAAAATATCATCAATCCCAACTTTAGAAGTTGACATATAAGATTAAGATATACCGTTTTCAAGAAATTAGATGATATTTGCATCAAGGAGAATAAAATATACTTTATAGCCCTTTTCATTTGTCTATATTGTCCCAATAATTTTTTTGATAAAATTTTTAATGAGATGATAACTAATATGTATTATAAAATGTATGTATTTTGTTTTCACTAGGAACTTTTTCTTGTAAGATTTTAATCATGTACATATTTATTAATGGTCATCTAAGGAGTGTAGTAAATATTGTTATTGTGGATGCCATAACTCCTAGGTGTAGTTTTTACCTTTATGATAGTAATATCTATATCTCCTTCATCTACCTCCTCATTAGTCTCTCACAACTCCAGAATCTTTTGCACATTCTTAAGGGCTAATGCCCTATTTATGATTCTTTGATGTTTTTTTTTTTTTTTAGTATAACTCAATAAATAAATATCTTAAGAATTATGTTGTAAAAAAAAACTTTTATTTTTGTCTACAATAATATTATTAATCTTTTAGAGTTAATTTCATAACACATTTCTCTTTATATAAAAAGATTCTAATTATAATTACAATTTGTTATTTTTATCATCCAATATCTAAGATTTATTTTGAAAACATGGTAAAAGTACTCCCTTTAACAACAAAAAATTTCTTTTCTTAAGGTTTTTTTTTCCCAAATAAAAGAGAATAAAGATGAGATATTTACTAAAAAATAAGAAATTTTTCTTTCTAGAAGAATAGAGAATTTTTAAAAAAAGGATGGCTGTCCCCAATCTAATTAAGAGGAGACGTGGCAATTTTCAGATTCTTCTTTATGAAGACTGGGCATACAAAACAAACGTTACTTTATTTTTCTCTAAAAAAAAATATATTTAGTATAAAAAAATTAGCTTTATTTTCTCTATTTTAAAAAAATATTGTTATTGCTAAATTAATGTTTTAAATATCTCAAGCTGAATATTTATCTAGAAAAAATTAGCTCTAAATGTATACACATTATTTTTTTCCATATCCATTTATAGAGCTACAATTAATACACTCTAGTTGTTTGTTGTAAATATCTTAATAGATAATTTAATGATCACAACAACAAAAAAAAATTAATATTAATTTTTTTTATAAATAGATTTAAAAAAGTATTTGTGCAGTTTTATCATTATTTTAATGAATATAAATGGATTATTTTGATAAATTCTTAATACAAATAACTATATATATAAATATAACAATGATAAAAAAGATACTTTCTCCGTTTAAAAAAAAATAATTTAGTTTGACTTGATATGAAGTTTGAAAAAATAAAGATGATTCTAAATCAAAGTTATGTTAAAATGTACTAAAATATCTTTTGATCGTATGACTTTAGACATGTCAAGTAGAAAATTAAAATTAAATTTTTGCCAAAAAGAAAATAAGTTACTTTATTTTAAACAGATAAAAAAGGAAAAAAAGTCATTATTTCTTAAATAGGGGAACAATTTAATGATCATGAGATTAATAAATAAGTTTTTGGATTAAAAATAGTCTCTAGACTTGTTATGTTCAAACTTATCCTTTCCTTCTAAACAAGAAAAAAAGATTAAAACCTTACTTTTCTAAAATTATTATTAATTAATTAATGATTAGGTTAGTTTTAACTTAACTTACTTTTCTAAAAACAAGGGAAAAAGAATATTTTTCTTTTTATATTTATATGCTCTTACAAACACCTATTGAATAAAGTTTCTGATTTTTTGCATTTAATCAGCTCTTCCCTAATAGTACTTCAAAAACAAAACCCTAGAACAGGATTGATTCGCCGCCAGATTTTTTTTTTTCCTCTCCTCTCCCTTTTTCAGTTTCATCATCTCTCACATTTGCTCACTTTTTTCTATATTTACCTGTTTTATGTTGAGAAAAAGTCACTTTCTTGAAGTTCAGTTGATCAAAGATTGGATTTTTATGACCATGAATCTTTAAGTTTTCAGTTTGTACCTGTGGGGTTTGTAGTTTTGAGGTTTATATGTGAAAAAAAAAAGTTTGGGGTTTCTTTTTTCTTGGGTGGTTAGGTTTTGTGGGCTGACTGTGTAAAGTTGGTTTTTGATCATGGAGGTTTTGGAGGCTGGATGTTGAGGAAAGAACTTTCTTGGAATTCTATTTGATTAAAGGTTTGTAGCTTTTTTAAGGTTTATGTATGATAAAGTTTTGATTTTGATAGCTTTGTTGGGTTGTTAAGGATTGTGGGTAGTGATTATATTTTGTTGTGGAGTGACTTCGACTATGGATGTTGAGAAAGGAGGTTTCCTGGAATTTTAGTTGATCAAAGATTGGATTTTCTTGAAGGTTTGATTTTGAGGTTGTCTTGGTGGGGTTTGTGAAATTTAAAGTTTGTATTACAAGGTCTTGATTTTGATAGCTTTGTTGGGTTGTTAAGGAATGTGGGATGAGTGTGCTATTGGTTGTGTTAAGTTTGTGAAGATGGTATCTGAATTAGGTAGGAGACCAATGATAGGAAACAATTTGTGAAGATGGTATCTGAATTAGGTAGGAGACCAATGATGGGAAACAATGAAAATTCGTTTGGAGATGAGTTTGAGACAGAGATTGGGATGTTACTTCGTGACCAGCGACGACAAGAAGCTGATGAACGTGAAAAGGAGCTGAATATGTATAGAAGTGGGTCAGCTCCACCTACTGTTGAGGGTTCATTGAATGCAGTGGGTGGATTGTTCCCTAATAGTGGTTTCATGTCTGAGGAGGAGCTAAGGTCTGATCCTGCTTACTTATCTTACTATTACTCGAATGTAAATCTTAATCCTAGGTTGCCTCCGCCTCTGTTGTCCAAAGAAGATTGGCGGTTTTCACAGAGGTTGCAAGGAGGGAGCTCTGCTATTGGTGATAGGAGGAAGGTTAACAAGAATGATAATGGTAATGGTAGGAGGTCACCTTTTCCAATGCCTCCGGGATTTAACTCGAAAAAAGCAGAAAGTGAGAATGAGATGGATACATTGCAGGGTTCTGTGGAATGGGGTGGTGATGGGCTGATTGGTTTGCCAGGACTAGGACTAGGTAGTAAAAAGAAGAGCATTGCTGAAATGTTCCAGGTGCATACTTGAAACTTTATTTAGTGTTTCTTTTGACATTTCACATAAATAGTTCATGAATTTATCTCATAACTAGTATGTTTCAACTAAGAAACTACTATCTACAAGTTTCCTTGAGCTGTTTGGACTTGGCATTATCAGTTCGTGGATTTTTTTTTAATTGTGTGGCATGAATTCTACATGGTAGTTGATGCATGTTCATCTAAACTGATTCTACTGAATGGTAACAATTTGCAGCACAAGCCTTTCATGATAATATTTTGAATCATACGTGGAAGGTCTCCTATCATGAAAGTTGCTTAAAATTTATGTGTTGGAAATCATTCTTTTTGTTAGTGAACCACTTTATTTACTAGATATGAAGCTGATTTTACATTCACATGATATGAGCAAAATAGTGTAACAATTATCTCTAGGAGGTGGGAGTAAGGTCTGCCTATGCTCTACCCTCCACAGACCCTACTTGTTGGAATACATTGGGTATGTTGTTGTTAGTGTAACAATTAATCACACCAAATGCGGTATTGGCTTTGAGGAAATGTGGGGCAGTGCATACTCCAATAAGAGCAAACGTCTCCTACAATGTTGTGTTTCTTGTTCATTGGGTACGGAAACACCCTTTAGTGCATAAACAATTACGATCCTGATAATGGTGTGTGCACGTGCTCCAATAAAAGCAAACATCTCTTGTCGACAGGAAGAAAGTTTCATTTCTTGTTTATTGGGTTTGAAAATGTCCTTTCGTTCATTAAGCAATACAAGATCCTGATGTTTTTGTGAAGGAATACAAGATCCTGTTGTTTTTGAGAAGGAATACAAGATCATAATATTGGTATGTGTATGGTTGCTATATGAAATCGGCTTTTAGCATTTGCATGATAAGAGCAAACTTATGTAACAATTAATAATAGTCTTGCAATGTTGTTGCATTTCTTTGTTTAGTGGTATGAAAATGCCTTTTGTTCATTTCTTGCCCTTTTGAGTACACTCAGCCATGTCTGATCTTCTGGTCCTACATTTCAAATCTGCTTTTCTGGTTGGTGGATGTTGTGCTCCATCCTTCTCCCATTCCCTGTGATCTCTAGTTTCTCTTTTAATGTTATATGGGTTTCCAGCTGAGTGGAATTTCTGTACTCTATAAAGAGCCGTTTTGGATAATTTTCCGAACCTTACAAAGCATAATCATCTTAAATGAAATGGTTCAAAGCTTCTTTCTGCTGCCTGGCATCTGATTTATTATAGGTGTTGTGTTGCCAATGGCATTTCTTTTACCATTTTTATTTCTTTTGGGGTTTCAGAATTTTGAGTTCCAATCAATATTTGTTTTTGTAGAGTTAATTTTTTCCTTACATTTATAAATGAGTGACGATATTTGTAATTATTTTTGCTAAGGAAAAACTCCTTTATGTTTTATTTTATGTAATCATCTGATGGGTTTTAAACCATGTTTCATCCAGGATGACTTTAGCCATGTGTCTCCTGCTCCTGGTCACCCTTCACGTCCAGCTAGCCGAAATGCGTTTGACGGAAGCAGTGATACAATAGGTTCAGCAGAACCTGAGCTTTCTCATCTTCATCATGAGCTTTCTTCTGCAAAGCCAATAAGGTCTGCGTCAAGCACACAAATCCCATCTGCTGCTCAACATGATGATGTGCCTACTTCCTATTCATATGCTGCTGCTTTGGGGGCTTCCTTATCAAGAAGTACCACTCCTGATCCCCAACACATTGCGAGGGCTCCTAGCCCTTCCCTCACACCTATTGGTGGAGGGAGGGCAGTCAATTCAGAGAAGAGAGGTGTTAGTAGTCCGAATCCGTTTAATGGTGTGTCGTCTCACAGAACTGAGTCTGCAGAGCTTGTTGCTGCTTTAGCTGGCATGAATATATCTAATGGTATGTTAGTTGAGATCATTTTCTTGGATTGAACAGGATGTTGGTTTTAACACTATCCTCACAATCTTGCAGGTGGACAGAATAACCCGAAGCAGCATGAGTTCCTGAAGCAGTCTGAATCCCCCAAGTTTAATATAGCTTCTACTGCACAGTCTGCAAAAGTACCATATTCTGTTGCTGTTACTGGTTCCAATAGTTCATACCTCAAAGGATCCCCAACGTCGGGATTGAATGGTGGTGGTGGCGTACTGTCTCAGTATCCGCATTTGGATAGTCCAAATTCATCCTTTTCTAATTATGGAATAACTGGTCATCCTGTCAGTCCAATGTCAAGCCATCTTGGCAACTATAATTTGCCACCTTTATTTGGAAATGCTGCTGCAGCATCAGCAATGGCTGTTCCTGGATTGGACTCTCGAATATTGGGGGTATCAAACTTAAGCGCTGCAACCTCAGAGCAGACTCTCAGCAGAATGGGAAATCAAATGGGAGGGAATGCTCTGCCAACATCTTTCGTGGATCCTATGTATCTTCAGTACTTGGCAACTGAATATGCTGCACAGGCTGCTGCTCTTAATGATCCTTCCTTGGACAGGAACTATATGCTTAATTCATATATGGACTTACTTCAGAAAGCTTATATTGGTAATGTGCTACCTCAAAAATCTCAATATGGGGTCCCATTGAATAGTAAAAGTAGTGGTTCAGGTCATCATGGCTATTTTGGAAATCCTGCATTCGGAGTTGGTTTATCGTATCCTGGGAGTCCATTAGCAAGTCCAGTCTCTCCAGTAGGACCTGGTAGCCCTATGAGGCATAGTGATTATAATATGAGATTTCCTGGTAGAATGAGAAACATAGCTGGAGGTGTCATAGGACCATATCACTTGGATAACATGGAGAACAGTGTAGCATCCTCCCTACTGGAAGAGTTCAAAAGCAACAAGGCCAAGTGTTTTGAACTTTCAGAAATTGCAGGCCACGTTGTTGAGTTCAGGTATGTATCATAAATTTTATCCGTCTTGGTCTTTTCCCAAGTACACTTGCCTTCTAAAACTGTATATCATCTATGATCAGTGCTGACCAGTACGGGAGCCGGTTCATTCAACAAAAACTTGAAACTGCAACCACTGAGGAGAAAAACATGGTTTTCCAGGAAATTTTTCCCCATGCTCTTACTTTGATGACTGATGTCTTTGGGAATTACGTAATCCAGAAGGTATGTCTGACTTTGGTTGTTCCATGGAGTATATTGATTTTGAGTTGCATGATCTCCAAGTTTGTCTTGTTTCTCTTTAAATTTGTACCTATTTCTGGTGCAGTTTTTTGAGCATGGAATGTCATCTCAGAGGAGAGAATTGGCTAGCATACTCTTTGGGCATGTACTAACACTGAGCCTTCAAATGTATGGCTGTCGTGTGATACAGAAGGTATACCAAAGTGAATCTAGAAATGCTCAACTGATATTTGCTAGGGTTAATCTTTTGTTTTTGGCTTTTATTCTGATACACTTAATCTAGCACCAACCAATGGGCTCTCTGGGCTGATTATCAGCTTCTTCTCAATAACTTGAGTTATATTGAGATGAAAATTGTGGTATGGTTCACTTTGCAGGCAATAGAAGTAGTTGATGTGGACCAGAAGATTAAAATGGTTGAGGAGCTTGATGGCCACGTCATGCGCTGTGTACGAGATCAGAATGGGAATCATGTCATTCAGAAATGTATTGAATGTGTACCAGAAGAACACATCCAATTTATTGTCTCGACTTTTTTTGGACAAGTTATTACTCTGTCTACCCATCCATATGGCTGTCGAGTAATACAGGTAGATCAGTGATGTTTGTTATCCATTGCCATAGTAATTTAGTTTGGTATATTCTTAATATTCCTTGATCTTTCAGAGAGTACTGGAACACTGTAGTGATCCAGAAACCCAAAATAAGGTGATGGAAGAAATCCTGGGATCTGTAAGCATGTTGGCACAAGACCAGTATGGAAATTATGTTGTTCAGGTATAGAATATTCACTACTCAGCATATTGCTGCTACTGGCATCTAGACTATCGTATTAGAAGTAATTATTTTATATTCTTTTTCTTGAGATAGTAGTTCGTGTACACAATATCCTCGCTTCTTGACTAGTATGGAGCAATGCATAAAATGTGTATGAGTTGGCAATTCCTGATTTTTGATAAGGTAAAAGCTTATTACTGTAAAAAGTACCAAGATGTACAAAAACGTTACAGGGCATAACCCTCCCAGGCCCTGCACCCCCTTCCCGCCAGACACGAGGATTTTGTTATTTGCATATATGTTGCTTATTTTTAATATATAATATGCACATTTCATCCTTTGATGAATGGCTTTATCTTGTCCTTTTATAATCTATAGAGAAAAAACTTTAGCCCAATTGCTTTAGTACCAAAAATTGAGGTTAGTCATTAGTTTTCACTGTAAAGATTTTTTTGTTGAAGTGGTCATCAAAAAAAAAAAGATTTTTTGTTGAAGTGAAATTTTTTGCAAAAAGCTTTGTCACTTTTGCAACTTTGGTAGTTTGTGAAGTAATCTTTTTAACTTTTGAAACTATAAGTTTGAAACTTGAAAAAGCTATTTGCAAAAAGTTCCAACCAAATGCATGTTCACATTCACCTGGATCTGTTGTGTTGCCAATGCATGCTGCCACCCTTTAAAGTCATGATGCTAAATGGAGAACCTAATACCTGTTCTGGCTGGAAAATAGTTTACTCCCTCCATTTCAAAAAGAATGACCTCGTTTGACTTAGCATAGAGTTTAAGAAAATATTAGGCAATGACCTATTGTTGTTGTTGGAATATTAGGCAATGGTACCCCGTTCTTTTATAAGATAGAAGCCCTTCTTAAGTATTTTGCTGCCTTTGATTTTGTTTTACTAGAGTATTAGTGAATGGAAGAGCTCTTTCAGTTGGTTAAATTTTTTGCTTTTTGTAAATATGTAGCAAACATGTCTTGCATCCCTATACTGAGGTACAGTTCGACCTTTTATTCCTTATATTTATTCTTCTGTCGTTTTACATGTCATACTTCCAGCATGTATTGGAGCACGGGAAGCCGCATGAGCGCTCTACTATAATTCAGGAACTAGCTGGGAAGATAGTGCAAATGAGCCAACAGAAGTTTGCCTCTAATGTTGTTGAGAAGTGTTTGACTTTTTGTAGTTCCAGCGAGCGACAGCTACTGGTGAATGAGATGCTTGGCACAACTGATGAAAATGAGCCTCTTCAGGTTTGTCTACATTTTATTTAGCATTTTACCATTAGTTAATCAAGACGTTGATTTGCATATGGCTACTAGGTTCATAATATTCAGTACTACTTCAATATCATGTACACGGGACTTTAGTTTTTTTTTTTTTAACATGACTTGTGAAATTTTTTCACAAGATAGGGGAACATTGTGTACTCTATCACCCTCCCTGACCTAACTTGTGGGATTACACTAGGTATCGTGTTCTTGTTACAGTAGGGCATAAATGGAGATGTTGAGATGAATATGTGGACATACTAGGTGTGATAAGATCAGTAATGAGATTATTTCACATAAGGTAGGGGTGGTCTCTGTGGCAGACAAGATGAGAGAAGCGAGACTCATATGGTTTGGGTATGTGCAGAGGAGTGTCGACGCTCCTGTTTGGAGGTGCGAGATGTTAGAATTAGGGGTCACGTCGAGGGGTAGAGGTAAGTTGAAAAGTATTAGGCAGAGTTGATTAGACAGGATATGGTGTAGTTTCATATCACTGAGGATAGGACCTTAGATAGAAAGGAATGGAGGGCGGTGCGTATTAGGAAAGAAGGTTAATAGGCTAGTAGGGGTAGGATGTTGTCTTGCATTGTGATGTAATGGTTAGTAGGATTAGTCACGTCTTTATATATTGTGTTTGTTACTACCCGTCATTTATTTTGCTATTTCTATTTTTATTATAGAATTGTCATTGCTTTTCAGTCTATTCGCTACTCTATATCTATTATTTCCTTGCTTTGGGGGCTGATATATTTGAGCTGAGGGTCTTCCGGAAATAGCCTCTCTATCTCCGCGAGGTATTGGTAAGGTTTGCGCACACTTGACCCTCAACCCTACTTGTGGGACTTCACTGGGGTGGTGTGGTTACGTCAGGGTGGAGTAAAACCACCTAAGTTGACCATTTGTTAAAACTTTAAAATCATGTATGTTCCGGCACCTGCACCTGCCCAAATACCTGAAGCCCGAGGTAGTAAGCTTGGTTGAGGATCTTTTGGAGCTTCTGGATAGGATGTTTGAACCTACAAATCCACTTCCTCTGTGTATGTTCCTTTTCCTGTTTAGACGTGTAGCTTTGCAGTCTTCCATCACTTTCATTTGTAATGGGATATGGAAGCATCTCAGACTAAAATCTCTAAGCCAGCCAACTGTTTTAGTGTTAGGTCTTTAGTTTGAATGGGCTGTCAAGTCTCTTAAAAAGGTTGAACTTGGAAAAAGAGATAGTTAGCCTGGAAATCATAATTCATTGCTTATACCCGACATTTTGTCACACGTTTTCAAAAAGCAAGAAGTGGTTGAAGATGAAGTTACCGAATGATCATTCATCAACCCGTATTCTTCTATTATTCAGATTTCCCAACTCTGATTAACCAGGAAAAATCTCAAAACTAACTGCTGTCAAATTGAAGATAAGATCATTGAACTTTATTGCCTTGTCTAACCAAAACCATGGATTATGTTAAATTCAACTTAAGCACAAGAAATAAGTAGGTTTTAGCTATATCTTCTGAACTTTATCTTAACCCTTGCTGGATGGTTGATTATTTTTTAATATTATCGTGATACAAACAATCTCTTCATGCACACAGAACTTTATCTTAACCCTTGCTGGATGGTGATCGGCATTGGACTTCTCCTTGACACGTCGCTAAAAGACATAAGAAATAAGGTGCATGCTGATGTTGAAATGATGTGTTGCATAAGTTTTTAGGTGCTAATTTGTTCACCATTCCAAACATACTGCGGATTGGCGGCAGATGGCAATTGGCTCTTTAGACATTTTGGAATGTTTTGGCCCCCTTAAAAGAAATGTTCATGTGTCTTGTGACCAAGTACTACTTAACTGTCGATGCTAAGACTGATTCTTGGAACTGTTCTCTAAAGAAGAAATTGGGGGGGGGGGGGG
>DF361817.1:6107-18237 GCA_000787875.1 Solanum virginianum
GGATCTTACTTATGGTAGATATGTGTATTTTTGTTAATTTACATTATGTATATATATCCGTTCATGGGTACAATGGGGCCCTGTCCCGTCTTATGATTCTATCAGTCTGTTAGAGGTTTGTGGATACATACGCGTGGGTTGTGCCCAGTTTGTCTGAATAGACCTGCATAATATGTTTGATATGTTGACAGGCGGTCTTACCCACCATATCGGCCTTATCGGCCCATATTTGCATACGATATTCTGTTGGATCTGTTGGACTCTGTTGACATCTTCTGACATACTGGTCATTTTCGGATAATCTGAGTAATATATGTAAGTCTGTCCGGAAATTTCCTTAAGAATTGGTAAACATGTTTGATCATATTTGTGATTGAGTTTGATATTTGTGACGGCATAAGCCGTCTGTTTGGAATCTGTCTTTGAGATTTGCGTCTGGGTGCCCAATTCGGGCACTAGTCACGGCCCACGGGGTTGGGTCGTGACAATAAGATGATGGTTTACATTAATCCTAATTAAATGCTAAAAGATAGGTCAACTTACAACTTTATTTCATAAACTAAAACTCGTGAAAAAATAATTTTTGCATATACCTGTCCAAATCATTGCTTTCATTAACTTATATGTACAAATTATTTAGTTATAGGGTGTTTCTCTTAAAATACTTTTAATATGTCTTCTAGCTATATTTGTACTTAAATCCTATTTATAGTCAAGTCTTAACAATTTTTAACATTATGATAAGTATTATTCTACTCTTTCGAGTTTTTATATATAAATTTAGTATGTTTTAAAGTTTTACAATAATGTACTTATGTCATATTTCAAATCAAGTCTTAGCAATTTTTTTAAGTTATGACAAGTATTATTCCACTCTTTTGGGTCTTTATATATAAAGTTAGTATGTTTTAAAGTTTTACAATAATGTTTTTTTTTTTCCTAAAGACTAATTTGCATCCAGTTATAATAAGTACTAATATTTTTCTAAACTTTTTAATAATGAAGTTTATAGTCCTCTTTTGATTATCCTAAGTTTGACCAATAACTATTTATAACGGATCTTACAGGATACTTAAACCCTTCCGTTTAAGATAGCTAGATCCCTTACTTAGTATCACATAAGGTTAGTAAACCTTAATTTTGAGTTAATTAGCATCACTTTAGAAAAATAGGTGTCCTAATTTACCTAAAAAGTAATTAGGTAGCTACTCCTTAAGTTAATTGATTTAGGAATCACCAATATATTGTACACTACTCGACCTCGAGTTAAAATGTGGTATAACATCTATAACAAAAATCATACTCCATATCATGTTGGTCGAAGAATTTGATAAACCAAATTGGTTAATACTGATTCATAAATAATACCTTGAAACTCTATGATAGGTCTTTGCCATGTCAAACTTCATAATGAAATTGTTGTAGGTTTATACTCCGTCATGTTATGCACCATATCCTTAGTAACAGTAATGCCCTCAGCGGTAAATTATCTTTGATGAAACTTGTCTCATTAGGAGAAACTAGCTTGTGCATCAAAGTGATCATTCATACTAAGGCACAAAAAAAGATTAGTGGTAAGCCTATAAAGGGTTGAGTAATCATAAAAAAGGGTTACTAATTCTTCCTTAATAAGGCATAAAACAAATAGTGATCATATAAAGGGTTATGCATAGCAGTACAAAGGATTGCTAGTGTTGTCATAATGAGGCACAAAAGAGTTAGTGTTCATATAAAGGGTTACAAGTAACCTTTTGCCACAACTTGGCATAAGTAAAGTCTAGTCAACTGAAACAACATAAAAGAAAGAACTAATGAACTAAATTATATGTTTTGATGATTTTTGTTTCTAATTTACCGATCATGTACTATATATTATGACTCTTTTCCTCCCATAACCTTTCATTACCTACATGTTTGTTCAAATTCTTGTTCTGACACTTGTTAAGTTGAAGCAGACCCTTACCTCTTCTGGGAAGATGTTGAAAGGAATAGACCATCAAGTTCTAATATTGTATAAAGCAAGTTTAGCAAGAATATGCAGTACTTGGTTTCCTTTTGTGTAGCAGTGAGTGATTTGGATCCCAACCCTCTTTTAGTAATTAATGATGTTGTCCATAATCTGCTTGAGCTCCAAGAAGAAAGTGTCATTTTTTGTCACCATTTTGCTTGAAAGCATTGAGTCAAGTTCTAAGTATATATGTCCACTGAGACAACACCATTTGATCTCAAGGTTATAAACTTGCAACAACTCAGCAATAGTGCACTACAACATACAACAATTTAAGTATTTGTTTCAACACTTTAGCTGTACGTTCAGTAGTTTAAGTATTTGATCTCAATCTGATTTTTAAACTTGGATGAAGGTGAAGATTCTCCATCGCAAGCAGATTTTGGTAAGAGTAATGAAAGTTGAAACTCACTCTCGTCGTAGCTGTCACTGGAGTTAAGAGTTGAGCCTGGCGATGAGAGTTGAGACCTGGGACTTGGGTTTTAACTCTCATCACCAGGCTCAACTCATAACACCAGCGATGGCGATGGCAACAACAAGGGTGAGTTTCAACATTCTTTTATTACTCTTTACAGAATCTGCTTGTAATGGAGAATCTTCACCTCCATCCAAGTATGGGAATCAGATTGAGATCAAATACTTAAACTACTCAATAGCTGAAACAAATACTTAAATTGTTGTAGTGCTATAGTGTACTATTGCTAAGTTGTTGCTGGAAGCTTGCAATTTACAAGTTTAAAACCTTGTCGTTCCCAATTTTATGTTTCCCTTTTTGTATGGCATACAATATTATTATATTTTAGCTAATGTTATTTAAAAACAAATGTTATTCCTCTAAGTGGAACGTGATTATCACTGCATCATTAATTTAATTGTAACATTCTTTTCTGCCTGATGATACTAGTGGTGGAAAGTGAAAAGTTTATAATATTGCTACTTGCTAAGTTATTGTTGCAAGCCTGCAACTTGCAAGTTTACAACTTGCAGATTTATAACTCTGAGACTTGAGAGGCACGACTGATTCAAGAATATGTGAGGTGTCTTATGGGCTTAGACTTGAGAGGTGCGACTGATTTTAATTTCTAACCCTAATTGTTGAAAACTAAAATGTGCAAATAAATGAGTAATAAGTTACTACTAATAACTATAAAAGAATGTTGGAAAATGGAAATACTAAATACAACTCTACAGGCATCGGGTATTGGTGTCACCAGAAATTTAATTCGTAAAAGTCAAACTGATAACCCGTTACAACTTTAAAATAAACCGTCAAACGATCCAATAAGCTAATAACACTACCCAATAGTCCAATAAATCAAAACATCGGTTCAGATTAACGGTTTGACCCAAATATTGCATAGCCCTAGTGACTTGCTAATTGGATTAACATTTTATATTTTTATACACTCTTTATCCTTAGCAATAGTAATGCCCTCAACTATAGATATATCTTTGATGAAACTGGTCTCATTAGGATAAATTAGCTTGTGCATCAAAGTGATCATTCATAATATCCCAACAATTTTTGTGAAACATCCCATTGACTCCACCTAAACCTGGAGAGCTGACTAAATTAATTCTAAAAACACCTTCTGTCTATTAGGAATTTTACAAAGCTCCTGGTTGTCATAATCATTTATCACTTCCGAAAACAATCAAGAATACTTGGATGCATCAGTAAATCTTCCTTAGTGAATAAAATCTAAATAAAGTGACTACTACAATGTGATTTTAAGTGGCATAAACATGTTAAAGACAAAAGCGTGAAGATTTAATTCAAAAATTTATATGGTAAGCCTACAAAGGTCAGGAGTAATCATACATAAGGGTTACTAATTCTTCCTTAAAAAGGTACAACATGAATGTAATCATATAAAAGGTTATAAGGAATAGTACAAAGAGTTGCTACTATTGTCATAACGAGGCACAAAAGATTTAGTGGTCATATAAAGGGCTATGAATTTAAGATTCCTAGAGGGTACATTACTGCTAGTGGGTAATGTTTCAGGCGATATTTCTATGTGTTCATTAGCAAGTTTCTAAAAGTTATGAAATAATTACTTTCTTGACTTTTTGACTTATTAAAGGCTGAGGTAGATAAATTATCAAATCATCATTCAATAGACTAAAATTGAGCGGAAGCAAGTCTCATAAGCAAGATAGTCACAACATAAGCAAGACAACATAGACTCTAATACAACATAAATAGTCCAAGAATGCCTCTATATAGGTTATGGGCAGGTGTTAAAACATGTCCCTATCTCACCCTGTTGTAATAAATGCTCCAACTACAGTTAGGGACCTGATCCCTTGGTACATGATCAATATAGTAGTAAAAAAGAATAATAAAGACAAATGATATGAACACAATATTTTAAGTGAAACAACTCCTTGCTTAAGGGAGAAACAATCACGACCTGTCTCACAGGATTTTCAAAACTCCAAAAACCACTAAATGCAAAAGCAATGTAGTCAGATACAATTGATTATTTATTTGCACTACCCCTTTCCAATCCCAGATTGCAATAACACTATCACAAGAATTTGACCACCAATAGAACACACCAACAGGCTATACTACAATCATGCTAGATTAATATAGACTTCTACCCAAGGATTTTGAGGTCAGCAAACTAAGAATCCTAACAACAAAAGGATAGAACACACAATGATCAATATTCTTTTATAGATTAGGAAATTGATCATTCAAAAACACTTAGCACAATATACAACAACGACTGAAGGAAAATTATACGCTCCATCTATCAGGTCCCTTTATCTTTCAAAAACTCTTAGCACAGAAAGCAGCAGTGAAATAAACAATAAGTATTTATTATGAGATGCAGTTTTTATTGTTATTGTTTAACTATTAATTATAAACTTGAAAAATGATTAATTTGTATATGCAGGTTAAATGGATGAACTTGTTTCCCACTATAGTCACAAAAACTAGGATTGTTGAAGTTCTTGATTCTAGGGCTGTGGGAGGCTCTACACAATTGATTAAATATTAATTTGTATTTATCTTTTTTCCTAAGAATTAAATTAATATTAAAGTTTCTTTAAAAAGATGTCTAATTTATTCTTGGTTATTGAAAATAAATGTACAAAAAGTTGCATATTTTATCTCCTCTAGTAGAAGCTAGAGATTTTTTCTATGTCACTATAGATAACTTGATTCAACAATATGGATTATAGTGGATTTTTGATATGATCTATGCAACGAGATTTAAAGTGGTGCACCTTCTTATTCTTAAAAGTTTCCTTCAGGTTGTGCATTCAAGATATGGGCAATGGCTAAAGTGATAGTATCATTTTCTTTCTACATATCAGTATTTATTTAAAAAATAAATCATGCACTAAGTTTTTCTATCTATGAAGGCTAGATTAAAAAGATCTATTTTATGTAATCTTACTAAAATGACCCCAAAAAGTGCCCAAAAATGTGTCTCGGAATGCACAAAATTTTAATTTCTTTATATCTAAAAATTCATTTGGTTTTTGAAAAATCCAACTTCATATTCTTGTTCAGGGGGTCCAAATTAAGGTAGGAAGGGTCTAACCTCGATTTTAAAGTGAAGAAATCGATTTATGAAATTTTACATGGTACAATTTCCAGAGAGCTTTTCGTGTCATCTCTGTGATGCGGACATCTGTATCTGGGTGCTGTCTTTTTTTAGCCTGCTCAATATTTTTCTAAGTGTTGGGCCCAAATTTCCCAAGCATGTTTTTACTTATACTTAGAATTATTTTACTTCTATATCACTCTAAACATTTCCCAAAACCCATTCCCGCACTTAGTATTATTTTACTCTCAAAAACCAAGTCCCAAAACCCTCATCCAAATTTAAGGATTCTCATCAAGCTTCAAGTCTCCATTGTCAACCTTCACTAAGAACTTCCCCAAAGCTAAGGTATATGGTGTTGATCCATAGGGTCCTTTCACCCATGGTGCCTAAACTTTCTTTTACTTAATATTTCATAATTTAAAATTGATTTTACACGTGGGTCTTGAATATTGAGAAATTTAACGCACAGTGATTTTAATACATGAAAGTATGGTTGTTTAAGTATGTTTTGAGCTTCAAATCGTGGATCTAATGTTAGAATTGATAAGGGGTTTTGATATGAATGTCTTGGGGGTGTTGCAAGGTGTTGATTAAAGGTTTTACCACTGATTTTTTGCATGATTTCATCTCTATATTGTATGCTCTTTTACCCCATTACACACCCACAAGGTGTTTGATAAAATGCCTGGCTATGGTTTCTTGAGAAATTAAAGGTCCAAAGCATGAGATATGACATGAATGATGTTATGATGATGAAATGAGCTGATGTATATGTTTATTCCTACATGAGATATTGCATTAGACCCTATGATGAATCCTATATAAAGTGTTGCATAGACCATACCCGATCTGGAGGGAAAAGATCTTGGGTAACCATGCGAGGGATTTATACTTCGTCACTATGGATATTTGGGGTATGACCATCATCAACCATGTGAGGGATTTATATCTCATCACCATAGATGTTTGGGGTGTGACCATCATTAACCATACGAGGGGTTTATACCTCATCACCATGGATGATGGGGTGCGACCACCATCAACCATTTGAGGGGTTTGTACTTCGTCACCATGGATGGAAGGGTGCGACCACCATAAACCACCAAGGGGTTTATACCTTAGATAGCTTGCTTGGTCTCATTCTTCACATATGATATTCTATATGAGCATGATATACTTAAGCATGATTTACATATGCATTGATCATACATGCCATCTTGGTATAACATACTTATTTTCTATCATTTCTGCGGTTTGGATTATGATGCCTATCTCTTGTCACATTATATCCCACATACTTACTACATTCAAACATACTAATGCATACTCTTGCATACATGATATTACCATGTAGGGACCGGTGCCCGAGTTGATCATTCTCCTCCTCTATGTGGTGACACGGTGCTACTGCAAGCTTGTGGTGAGTCCTCCATTTTGGTGACTTTGGTTATGTCTTTTCCCTATTATCTATGTATTGAGACACTACCTTATGTTATATTTGACTAGGAGGATGAGCCCGGTTACCTTATCTTGACCTTCGCTCTTTCTATGTTTTAGAGGTGTATGTTGGACAAGGTGTGTACTATGTATAAGCTTGATTCTTGACTTTTGACTTCAATGTTTAAGCAAGTTTCCCTTATTTTCCTTGCCCTTACTTTAATTGATTATGTTTTTCTAATATTTCCGCAACCAAGGATGTGTGACGATATGTTAAGAGGCTTGTTTGGGGTCCCTTCGAGTTCCCCATTCACCGTGTAAGAGTTGTGACAAGTATTTCCCCTAATGATTTTTTTTGTTATGCTAGATCATGTCTAATACTAGAGGAAGGCATGCCCAAACTCTTGAGGAAAAACCTATCAATGGTGAGCTCCGGGCTGCCCTTACTATGCTTGCCCAAATGGTGGCCAATCAAGTTCAACAACAGGTCCAAGCCCCTCATTCTACTACCCCAAAAGCTAGGGTAAGGGACTTCATGGGATGAATCCTTCGGTTTTCCATGCATCAAAGATGGATGAGGATCCACAAGAGTTTATTGATGAAATTTACAAATTCTTGTCGATCATGTATGTTGGGCAAAATGAGAAGGCAGAGTTGGTGGTGTACCAACTCAAGGGAGTGGCCTAAATTTGGTTTGATTAATGGAAAAGTGAGAAGGGTAATGGTTATGTAGTGCTTTTGGAGGAATTTAAATTGGCCTTCCTAAATTGGTTCTTCCCTCTTGAGCTTAGGGAAGCAACTCTCTAAGTACTTGAGTTTATGAACTTGAAGCAAGGTGGTATGAGTGTGAGGGAGTATGACCTAAAATTTAATCAACTCTCTAAGTATGCTCCTCACTTGCTGGTCGATTCTAGGTCAAGGATGAACAAGTTTGTTATGGAAGTCTCCAATTTGGTAAGTGAAGAGTGTCGATCTATCATGCTTATTAGTGACATGGACTTATCTCGATTGATGACATATGCCGAGCAAATTGAAGAAGAGAAGCTACAAAAAATGAGGGGTCATGAGGCCAAGAGAGCCCGATTTGAAGGCAAGTTTCCCAAGGGTACTAGATTTCAAGACCCAAGGCTTCCTTATGATAATAATAAGGGGTTTGCTAATGACTTCCCTAGGCCTTAAGGTGTTGTTGGTGTGGCTCCTAATGATATGTGTCCTAGATGTGGATGGAGTAATAAGGGCCATGCTTGAAGGGTTTCGATGCATGCTTTGAATGTGGGGAGCTTGGCCATAAGAAAGTAGATTATCCAAGAAACTGTGGCAAGGTTCGGGGTTACAATGCGGTTCCATTGGGTAGAAATGGTCCTCAAGGTGGTGCCCCAAGGAACAATAGCTTTTATGCTCTATGTGGGAGGCAAAGGGTTGGTGAGGTCCCTAATATTGTTACCGATATGTTGAAGATTTTTTATCTTGATGTATATGCTTTGATTGATCTAAGTGCCACCCTTTCCTTTGTTACCCCCTTTGTTGCTAAAAACTTCCATGTTGAGTCAGAGTTATTTCATGAGTCATATGAAGCGTCTACTCTTATTGGTCCATCTATTCTTGCTAAGAGGGTGTATAGAAATTGTCTGATTTACATCTTGCATAAAATCCTACCTTGTGATCTTGTTGAATTAGATATGGTTGATTTTGATGTTATTCTTGGGATGGACTGGTTGCATGTATACTATGCTTATATCAATTGTAGAACCCGTAGGGTCAAGTTTTAATTACCAAATGAACCCGTCCTTGAGTGGGAAAGTCATGGTGTAATAGTGAGGGGTAGTTTCATCTTATGCATTAAAGCCCATAGGTTGATTTCCAAGGGGTGTTTGTTTCATCTTGTGAGAGTCAAAGATGTGGAGTCCAAAGTCTCTTCCATTGAGTTGGTTCTGGTTTTGAATGAGTTTCTTGATGTCTTTCCAAATGACCTTCCTGGTGTCCCTCCTAAAAGGGAGATAGATTTTGGTATAGAACTACTTCCGGACACCCAACCTATCTCTATTCCCCCTTATCGTATGGCTCCGTAGGAGTTGAAGTAGTTAAAGGAGCAATTGAAGTATTTGTTGAAGAAGGGGTTTATTAGATCTAGCCAATCACCTTGGGGTGCACTAGTGTTGTTTGTAAAGAAGAAAGATGGGTCACTTTAAATGTGCATTGACTACCGGCAACTTAATAGGGTCACTATAAAGAATAGATATCCTTTTCCAAGGATTGATGACTTGTTTGACCAAATGCAAGGGGCTAGATTTTTCTCTAAGGTTGATCGTCGGTCTAGTTACAATCAAGTGAGGGTGAGGAAGTGTGATATTCCTAAGATGGCTTTCCAGACTAGTTATGGGCATTATGAATTTTATGGTGATGTCCTTTGGGTTGACAAATGCACCGGCCATGTTCATGGACCTAATGAATGGGGTCTTCAAGCCTTACCTTGATTCTTTTGTAGTGGTCTTCATCGATGATATTTTGATTTATTCTAATAGTAGGGAAGAGCATATGGGTCATTTGAGGGTTGTGTTGCAAAGGTTAAGGGAGGAGAAATTGTATGCTAAATAGGATAAGTGTGAATTTTGGTTGAAGGAGGTTGCATTCTTGGGTCATGTGGTGTTGGGGGATGTCATAAAAGTGGATCCTAAGAAAGCTGATATGATTAGGAATTGGCCTAGACCATTGACCCCATCGGATATTAGGAGTTTCTTAGGTCTTGCGGGTTACTATAGAAGGTTTGTGAATGAGTTCTCCTCCATTGCTTCTCCTA
The DNA here is from genome assembly GCA_000787875.1 of Solanum virginianum. Lineage (NCBI taxonomy): Eukaryota > Viridiplantae > Streptophyta > Magnoliopsida > Solanales > Solanaceae > Solanum > Solanum virginianum. Next base: position 15,919 of record DF361817.1, read on the forward strand.
TGACAAAATTGACTCAAAAGAAGGTGAAATTTGTGTGGACCGACGAATGTGAGAAAAGCTTCCAAATATTAAAAGATAAACTTTTGTTCGCTCCTATATTGTCTCTACCGGATGGGCTTGGGGGGTTTTGTTGTGTATTGTGATGCATCTAGAGTTTGTTTGGGTTACTAATGCAAAATGGTAAGGTCATAGCCTATGCTTCTAGGCAACTCAAGCTCGAGTATGCATTACCATCCGAGTAAGGCAAATATTGTGGTAGATTCTTTGAGTCGTGTGTCTATTGGTAGCCTAGCTCATGTGGATGACGGTGGTAGGGAGATGGCTAGGGAGGTACATGGACTTGCTAGATTGGGGGTGAGGTTGGAAGATGTGGGTGATAGTGTTGTTGTTGTTGATGGTTCTAAAATGGCTAGGGAGGTACATGGACTTGCTAGATTGGGGGTGAGGTTGGAAGATGTGGGTGATAGTGTTGTTGTTGTTGATGGTTCTAAATCTCCTTTGGTTGATAAGGTGTTGGCTAAACAAGATCTAGACTCCTCCTTGCTTGAGTTGAAGGCCTTATTGAAAGAGGGAAAGATAGAGGTTTTCTCCCAAAGGGGAGATGGGGCCCTTAGATACCAAGGTAGGTTGTATGTGCCATGTGTTGATGGTTTGAGGGAGAGAATTCTTGATGAGGCCCATAATTTCTCTTATTCTATCCACCCTGGCTCCACCAAAATGTATAGACTCTTAAGGGAAGTGTATTGGTGGGGAGGCATGAAGAAATGTATTGCCAAATTTGTTTCCGATTGCCACAGTTATCAATAAGTCAAAGCTGAACACCAAAGGTCGGGTGGCCTAACCCAAAATATAGAGATTCTTACTTAGAAATGGGATGTGATTAACATGGATTTTGTTTTTGGGTTTCCTAAGACTAGTAAAGGTTTTGATTCTTTATGGTTGGTGGTTGATAGGATGATCAAATTGGCACACTTTCAACCGGTCAAGACTATATATGGGGCTGAGGAGTATGCAAGGTTGTACATCCATGAGTTAGTGAGGTTGCATGGGGTTCCCTTATCCATTATATCAGATCATGGTGCATAATTAACTTCACACTTTTGGAGATCTTTTCAAAGTGGTCTTGGAACCAAAGTTCACCTTAGTACGGCCTTTCATCCTCAAATGGATGGCCAAGCCGAAAGGAAAATTCAAACACTTGAAGATATGCTTAGGACTTATCTCTTAGAGCTTAAAGGTAGTTGGGATGACCATCTTCCATTGATTGAGTTTGCCTACAACAATAGCTACAACTCTAGCATCAGTATGGTTCCTTTTAAGGCTCTTTATGGGAGACATTGTAGATCACCGGTGGGTTGGTTTGAGGTTGGAGAGGTTTCTTTGTTAGAGCTGTATCTAGTTATGGATGCTCCTGAGAAGGTTAAGATGATTAGGGAAAGATTGAGGACAATCCAAAGTTGTCAAAAATCCTATGCCGATGTACGGAGAAGAGACCTAGAATTCTAAGTGGGTAATTGGGTTTATTTGAAGGTTTCTCCAATGAAAGGTGTGGTTCGGTTTGGCAAAAAGGGAAAACTGAGTCCTACTTATGTTGGTCCATATGAGGTGATAAAGATGATTGGTAAGGTGGCTTATGAGTTGAGATTGCCTAATGAGATGAATTTGGTTCATCTGGTATTCTATATTTCTTTGTTGAGAAAGTGTGTTGGTGACCCTAATGCTATTGTGTCTCTTGATGTTGTGGGTGTTGTTGAGGATAACTTGGCTTATGAGGAGGTTATAGTTTAGATCTTGGATAGGCATGTAAAGAGATAAGGAATAAAGAGGTGGCATCTATTAAGGTCCTTTAGAGGAATCAACAAATCGAAAGTGCTACTTGAGAGGCCGAAGGGGACATACAAAGCGGTATCTCGATTTTAAAGCGAAGAAATTGATTTATGAAATTTTGCATGGTACAATTTCCAGAGAGTTTTCTGGTTGCGGAAGTAATTAGAGTTTTCGCGTCATTTTCGCATCGCCTCTGCGATACAAAGTTGTGTATCTGGCCAATGTCTTTTTTTTAGCCTATCAATATTTTTCGAAGTGTTGGGCCCAAATTTTCTAAACGTGTTTTCGCTTATACTTAGAATTATTTTACTCTTATATCACTCTAAACATTTCCCAAAACCCATTGCCACACTTAGTCTTATTTTACTCTCAAAAACCAAGTCCCAAAACCCTCATCCGGATTTAAGGATTCTATTCAAGCTTCAAGTCTCCATTGTCAACCTTCACCAAGTACTTCTCCAAAGCTAGGGTATGTGGTGTTGAACCAATTTG
>DF361816.1:6222-40540 GCA_000787875.1 Solanum virginianum
TACCATGACCATGGTACCAATAGCCTTTATTGGACCCTTAGGTGATTATTCAAAAATACCCCATCTGATTAGCAATGAAGCAAGTGTCCTCCTTATAGTATGGATCCTCGTATATGGGTACTCATAGAGGCTAATGAACAACTGCATTGATTCATTGCTGATTCTACTTCATTATCACCTCCATGTTGGTACAAATTTGGGTGAGCTCCTTTATTATCTCCTTATTTATTTTAATTTTATCCGAACCAATAATGACAGCGCATAAACTTTTGGTAGATGATTTGTCTCTTTGCCCCTATGCATGATTCATCTTGACCACCTTTTCTAGCTTCTCAACAGTCCTTGCAAATGGTTGATCTAAAAATATGTCCCCATGATAGTATTAGCACATGCTTGGCTATTCTCTTCTAGTGCATAGTAGAAGATCTCCACCAAGCCATCATCAACAATTTTATGGTTAGGACACTCCTCAAGCATTTTGTGAATCGCTCCTATGTAGTACTGATCGAGTCACCGTGAACTTGCTCAAAGTTATTAATTTTATCTTTCAACTTGAGCTTCTTCAATCACATGAAGTACCTCTCAAAAAAGGCCTTCTACAACTCAATGATCGAACTTTATAGGATCTCGAATAGCTATAGTGCTGCATTGCCTATAAGAGATAATGGGAAGACAAGAAGTCCCACAACACCATAGACTGATTCTATGTTCCCATTACACTCTTACAGAAAAACACAACAATATGTAGATGACTATGCAGATCCTCTAATTGTAGGCCAGGGAACAACCCACGATTCTGCAACACCTATAGCAACCCACTCAAAACCACAAACTTTATGTCATCCGATAGTGGTGCTAACACAATGACTACAGTCACATCCATAGCCATAGGATTCAATCAATATTGATTTCGCTGATAAGCTTCACCATTGAAGTCCTATGGCTATGGATCAATGTCTTTAAGAGGATATGGGTTATTATTATATGCATTCTTAGACACATTTTGGTTCAGAGCTACATCTGCCGTGTTGTTTGCATTATCTTGGGCCATCCTTCTTAGTCCTCTATGGATCTTTGGATCAAACCGAGTTAAGGGAATGCCTCGAATTCATGTATTGGGCATACGCTACATCTGTACCCTGAAATAGAAAAAAATAACCAAAAAATGTAAAATAAAGGAAATAAGGATTAATTCTCGAACTATTTGAATAAAATAAGTGTAGCCATATTCGCCGATAGCGGCACCAAAATCTTGATGTCGCCTAAGCTATACCTCTTTTTTGAGGCTAAAGTAGTCATTGCCAATATATATAACCTACCCAAGGTTACAGTAGTTCCTGCAGGGAATATGATAGACTTAGAATAATTCAAGATAATTTGAGTTTATTAACCTACTTATCTGTCGAGGGGGGAGGGTTGTAACAACTCTGAAAAGTAATTCTAAACTAAGACAATTGTTAAATCAACATGAAGTGTAACTACGGTATTGTGTTCCCCATGATTCCCTAACTTGGTATTACCAGATAATCGAATTCTTTTCAAGTGTTTAGCATGCAGAATGATAAGTTAAGTTCAATCCTTCGGCCCAAGCAAGAGGCGAATTTCACTAGGTGATTTGGTCCATCCCCAAAGTGTGCCATTACTAACCCTTACCTAGTGTTCTAGTACAACCTCCCCTTGGCCCAATTTTGTTGATTAGATGAGAAACATCCTATTAATTAATCTCCTTTCCTATTCATTACTACCTTGATCTACTCTGTAATACTAGGTGAGTGCTAATGCTGGCCTCCATTTAAAAGCTTTTAAACCAAAGAGAATTAATCAATATATGCATGCAGACTTTTCAAGAATTACGAATTATCCGATTTTACATTGTTAGTTCTTCATGGTTCCCACAACCCTAGTTGTGGATTTAGCTACTCATGATTGGTGTAGATGTAAGACTTATGAATTTGAATAACATAATCGAGCACTTACACAAGGTAATTAAGCATAAGAAATCCAAACTCTTTACCAAGAATCACAAGATTGAAGTTAAAAGACAAAATAAAGTTTCACAAGTGTTTCTTTTAAACTCTCTACTATTATCTACTGTTGTGTAACATTTAATTTTGATAAATAACCAAGAAAAACTATTTATAGTCTTTAAAATACAAAACCAAAATAGATTAGGAGAACTAGGTCGGCAGACTCTACGGTAGCTTCTACATGATGTATAATGTTTTACCGCCAGTAGTCATACTTCCGTGGATTGCTTCTTCAAATCTAGGGATGTATTCTATGACACCCTTCTATGGACTATATATACTTCAATGGCCTAAAGGAGGTTTCATCTAATGACATTTCAGTAACTCCCCACTTTCTGATCCTAAAGTCACGACACCAAGTCTATGGCGCATATAATCTTTTACGGCTCATCTGCATGTTTGTAGACTTAACTTTAGAAAATCACTCTTCACTGGAATTGTATATGTAACCATATCTACTACTGGTAGAATTCTCTACGGCCCCTTAGTGGTCTCATTAAACCTCTACTTTAGCAAATTCTGCAGACATAGCTAAAAAATTATGCCAAGCTTGTAATCCTACAAAACAAACATAAAAACACATCAAATCTACTAACATCACATTGAGAATACACAAAATTCTAAGTTTTAAGCATCAAAAGTATTATATTTTGATAGCACTTTATCCTCCTATATAATGGAAGTCTAACGGTGGTATGTGGTGCTCGCTAAAGTGCAATAAAATTCTCATCGACCTTAATTAGGCTACCATCCTAGGTCCGCTGAACATCTCGGATGGCTGGATATATGAACATGGATCATGATTGACTTATCTAAACTCTCTGTCATGACCCGAGCTTAAGGCCTAGGAGTGAATGGAAAATAGGAACATGTGAGTCCCCAAATATGCCTCATAACATCCATAAACACATCATCAGTTCACAAGTGTAGATCAAATATTATTAAGTGAGACTAAGGGATAAGGTAAATGACTCAAGCTATGGGGTAAGTGACTAATTGTCACATAATTCAACACATAAGTCTAAGGAAACGGAGTTTGGGACTAAAGCTATAGAAATAGGGAGCATGGGACTTTCCATCACACATTCATCATCAACAAACAAGTTCTAATGGGTGGGATTATATGACTCACGATATGGGAGCAGGGCCTTAGGACTTTCAACATCTCATCCTCACAGCATAACATCTACATAACATAAGACATGAGCATTGTCTCCATAAGCATCATGCATCACACATAATAAACTTGTACATAGAGTTTACATGAAATCCAACAATGTCTCTAAGTTATAGATAGGACAGGGTCAAGACATGTCCTAGGCTCACCCTCAAAATAAAAACGTAATAAGGCCATAACATAAGTACGAGTATAGAAGGTGGGTCTTCTCCTTGGAATAAAGGACTCACAACAAGCAAATCTCACAAATCCAATCTAGAGGTAGATGAGGATAGACTCCAATGCCTACATGGTTAGATCATATAGCCAAAAGTATGTGTTAGTATGTTTGAACGTACTAAGTATGAAGGCATATAATGCTTGTGAACATGATAACCTGCAAATTAATTTTAGATTACATGGGCACATATATATAGGAAAGAATATTATAACAATATGCCTTAAATCCATGATTCATGAATGCCATAGTACTTGAGCATAGCGGGGATGGGACCTCAATTGACATATAAGACCAGGCGAGCTATTACTTAGAATTTAGATGGTCACCCTACACTAGAGCAAAGGGTGATCTACTTGCCAAAGGTAGACCAAATTCCACCTTACGGGCCTTGCCCATTTCGGAGAAGTAACCTTACCTTACAGGCCTTGACTATTTTGAAAAATCTTTTTCATAAACATAATCAACAAAAAAGGGGGCATAAATATGAGCCTATAGTGGGAAAAATTATGACAAAGTAAGATTTATATAAGGACCCTTGGGATAACCCCCGTACTCCAATCTCATTCAGTGGTAAGCCATCATTCCATGTTAATACATATACATATACATGTTGAAATCGGAGTATAAGTCTTTTCAAATCATAATCATGCATACTTAGGCTTAATTACCAAAAACATACTTCATAATTATGCATACTTGAGCTAAAAAGACAAATCATACTCATTCCATACTTTCATTCATGGAATAGCTTATTCATACTTGTACAAAATGGTGAATACTCATCCATAATCGCTTAAAGCCATATCATATTATGTGATCACATGTCATGTTATAAATAAACTTGTCTTGAAATCATAGTCATAGTTAGAATTGGGTAATAACTCACATCATAAATCTTATAAAAATACTTGTTCATGCATGCATATGTTATGATGAATGGAGGAATAACATGGCTACTTAGAATACATAATTAAAACATCATAATATGATGAAATCATAGTAAATTCATAAAGAAATCAATAATTGAAACATACTTGAAAATTACCCATGAATAAGTTCAAAAATTAAAGGAACATGCATTCTTCAATTCTCATGAAATTTATGTAAATCATCATAAAAGCAATAATTATATTTAGCCCTTAACTCAATTTCAACAAATTAAAGCTAAATTAAGAGATCCATTTGTAAACTATACTTAGAATTCATGGAATTTAAGAAAATAAGATTTGGGGCTTCATGATTTAAAAGGATCATGAATAATCAACATATACCTAGAGAATTTAGAAGAATTGGGATGATTTTGACTTGGGTTAAATCACTCTTGAATCCATTGACTTCAATTCCCCAAAGAATGACTTGATGAGAGAGTTTTAGGAATTGAACTCTTGAGCTTAAGTGATTTAATTGAGAATGAATTGTAATGAGTGTGAAAAGGATTATTTATTGATCTAGGATAGGTGTAAAGGTCATAAAGTGTCACAACCAAAGCCTAGGGCCTAGACGTGACACAGCAAATAATACCTCTACTACATAGATAATAGCAGGGGTCGAGATAAGCAATCGGGCTCACTCTCATAGTCAAAGTATATCATAAATACAGAGAGTAGCAATACATAGCATAAGAACATAGACCAATATCCCCGGAATAGAGGACTCACCCACAAGCTTGACAGATATAGTACTAGCCACGTAGAGGAGGAGGATGATCAAATGGTTACCCAGTTCCTACATGGAGACATAATGTAGGCATAAAGTATATATTAGTATGTTTGAATGTACTAAATATGCAGGATGCAATGCAAGAAGAGATGAGTAACATAATTGAAATGCATAAGCATAGGCAATAAGCAGCATATATCAATATGGCATGGATGTGAGATGCTACATAGTAAATCATGCTTATATAGAACATAATACATGTGTAAGAAGAGACCATGAAATATTGATGGATCATCTCACCCTACCACTGTTGGTGATTGAGGTACCAACCCCATCAATTTGTTGATGCATCATCGCACCCTAAGACCCTTGTGACCATAGTACAAACCCCCTGACATGGTTATCAAAGTACAAACCCATTGACATGGTTGGGGGATTATCGCACCCTACCACTCTTGGTGACCGAGGTACAAACTCCTTGACATGGTTGGTGGATCATCTCACCCTACCACCCTTGATAATTGAGGCATGGTCAATTTCTAGCACTATATAGAAGAATATCATACACATATGTTTCTTTTATTATCATATAGTTATTAAGCTGATAAGACATGCATTGGACCTTCAATTCCTCAAGAAACCACAACCGGACATTTTATTAAACACTTGGCGGGTGTGTAGTGCTAGTGTTAAACCATGAAATTCAAGAGCAGAATCATTATAGAAAACTTAGTGTAAAACCATCAATCGATACTTGGTAATACCCTCAACCAATATTCATCAAAACTCTTCATCAAATCTCATAATAGATCTTAGATTCATAGCTTAAAACATTCTAAAACAATCACAATTTCAAAAATGCCAATATAGTGTGCAGTGAAATTCATAATAAGTAAGACGCATGAGTAAATCAACTTTAAATCAAGCAAATTTAGGGAAAAGGAAGCTTGGGCATCATGGGTGAAAGGAACCTATGAAAGAAATCCACATACTTTGACTTTGGAGAATCCTTAAAGAAAATTTTAAATGGAGACTTCAAGCATGAGTGAAATCCTTAAGATCCGGATGAGTTTTGATACTTGAAATTAGGAGTGAAATATTTGTCTAAGTATCTGAATTAGTATTGGGGAATGTCTTGTGTGATATAAAGGTGAAATAAGGCTAAGTATAGGTGTTTTCATGCATGGGAACACTTAGGCCCAAGACCCAAAATTCTTGGACCGAGATAGAAAAATAGTGCACAAAATACACTGTAACGCGCCCTTGGCGCGAACCCCTCTAGAAATCGCAAAATGCGATTTCCAAATTTTGATACGGTTGATCATAAATCGGGTTTAGACCCATTTTCCACTTAATTTGACCCTCTGAACAAGAATATGAAGTTGGATTTTCTATATCATGCATGAATTTTGAGATATATTGAAATAACAATTTCGGGCACTTTCAAGACATATTTTCGGGCAGTTTTTGGAGTCGTTTCATAAAAGCCTTGGGAAATAAATAAAATTTAGAAAAAGACCATTAATGAAATGGATTTAAAATTTAAGCCAAACACCTGCATGAGAGATACATGGGTCGTGAAGCCTCTCATGGACTGTGAAGGTATCCGTGAAAGGTGCCTTGATGTTGAGACGGTGATTTCACACTTAAAAAAAATTACAAAGGTCCCCTCCATAAGGACAACCACGATACATGGTGCCTTTCATGGTCTGTGTAGGTGCTCATGGTGGCACCCTTGGTCAAACAGTGGAGAATTAGGCAAGGGCTCCCTACCACAAGCCTTTTCACGGCCCATGGTGAGGTCCATGAGCTATGTTAGGTTCAGTGGAGGGCCACTTAGTCTGAAAAGCATCGGAAAGGGTAAGGTAGCCAAGGCATGAACAAAGGGTATACCTCCATGACTCGTGGACCCTTCCATGACTCGTGGTGGTGTAAAAAATGTTGGATATCAATATTTAGCATTATTAAGGCCGTCTAAAGCCTGGGCCCTTACATCATCTCGCCCTTGGGAAACATTCATCCTCGAATGCGCTAGAACATGGGTTGAATGGCTTGAATTGAATATGAAACATCTCTCAATGAAGGTATAATGAATAAATCAACACTTGAAAACCATAAAACCATCAAAAAGCATGTCAAAATATTATTTAAATCATTTTCATGTGCATGTATGCATGTCATGTCATGAAAACATAAAAGTGAAAGAAGTCGAACCACTTGGAATAAGAAAAACCTAATTCCTTGGGCTTGAGTAGATTGGAAAAGGTAGGGATATCGCTTCATGATGTCCGACTCTACCTCTTATATAGCACTTTACACATGTTGATTCCTCCAAAGCACTTTAACTGAAGCCATATCCTTGTTGCAAAGCTTTTTCATTTGTTTATCCAAGATTTCAACCAACACTTATTCATAAGACAAGTTCTTCTCAACATCAATGCCTTCCAATGGCACAATAGAATTACAATAACTAATCAACTTCCTTGATATCAACATATGGAAAATCGGGTGGACAGAACTTATGTTCAAAGGAAAATCCAACCTATTGCCACTTTGCCAATCTGTCAACCACCTTATAAGGACCTACATGCCAGGGGCTTAACTTTCCCTTCTTACCAAAATGCATCACCTCTTTGATAGGTGAAACCTTCACATATACCCAATCACCGACATGAAATTCCAAATCCTTCTTCCTAACATTCGAGTAAGACTATTGGCTACTTTGAGTCATCTTCAACCTTTGTCTAATAAATTTCACCTTTTCCATGGATTCTAACATCAAATCCAGGTCGATCAATACCATATCACCCAACTCAAACCATCCTACTAGTGACCTACACCTTCTCCCAAATAAAGATTCAAACGATGTCATTTCGATGCTAGCATGAAAACTATTATTATAGGAAAACTCGATAAGTTGTTAATGGTCATCTAAATTACACAATCCCTTATAATAAAATGAATAATTACTCAGCCCACAACTCAATTTCAACAAATTAAAGTTAAATTACGAGGCCCATTTGTAAACTATACTTAGAATTCATGGAATTTAAGAAAATAATATTTGGGGATTCATGATTGAAAGGGATCATGAATAAATTCACACATACCTGAAGAATTTAGAATAATTAGGATGCATTTGACTTGGATTAAAGCACTTTTGAATCCCCTAAAACTTGACTTAAAGAGAGAGTTTTAGGAATTGAATTCTAGAGCTTAAGTCATTTAATTGAGAATGAATTTTAATGAGTGAGTAAAAGATGATTTAGGGGTCTTGGATAGGTGTAAAGGTCATAAAAGGCCTCAAAAATAAATCAAATTTACGTAAAGTTCATTAATAAAGTGAATGCAAAATTTAAGCTGGACATAACACTAGAAGTGCACGGGTCGTGAAAACTTTCACAGAACATGAAGGCATTCATGAAAGGTGCCTTGACATTGAGACAGTTATTTCATACATAGAAATATTAACCAGGGTCCCCTTCACGAGCATCACCATGATTAATGGTGCCTTTCAAGGGCCATGTGGGTACCCATGGTGGCAACCTTGGTCAAACAATGTAGAATTAGGCAAGTGCTCTCTACCACGAGCCCTTTCAAGTCCCATGGTTTGGTCTACAAGCTGTGGAAGGCTCCATGGAGGGCTACTTATCCTAGAAAGCATGGGATGAGATGAGGCTACCAAGGCATGAACCAATGGTCCACCTCCATATCTTATGAACCTTTCCACAGCTCGTGGAGGTTTTCATGCAAGGAGACCTTTGGTATAAAAACATTGAAAATTAATATTTTAGCATTATTAAGGCCATCTGGATCCCAGGTCCTTACACATTATAAGGACCTATATGCCAGGTGCTTAACTTTCCCTTCTTACAAAAATGCATCACCTCTTTGATAGGTGAAACATTTACAGATACCCAATCGCCGACATGAAATTCAAGATCCCTCTTCCTAACATTTGATTAAGACTTTTGGCGACCTTGAGCCATTTTCAACCTTTGTCTAATCAACTTCACCTTTTACATGGATTCTAACACCAAATCCAGGCCGATCAATACCATATCACCCAACTCAAACCATCCCACTAGTGACCTATACCTTCTCCCAAATAAAGATTCAAATGATGTCATTCTGATGCTAGCATGAAAACTATTATTGTAGGCAAACTCGATAAGTGGTTGATAGTCATTGAAATTACACAATCCCTTATAATAAAATGAATAATTACTCAGTCCATAACTCAATTTCAACAAATTAAAGTTAAATTATGAGGCCCATTTGTAAACTATACTTAGAATTCATGGAATTTAAGAAATAATATTTGGGGATTCATGATTGAAAGGGATCATGAATAAATTCACACATACCTGAAGAATTTAGAATAATTAGGATGCATTTGACTTGGATTGAAGCACTCTTGAATCCCCTAAAATTTGACTTAAAGAGAGAGTTTTAGGAATCGAATTCTAGAGCTTAAGTGATTTAATTGAGAATGAATTTTAATGAGTGAGTAAAGGATGATTTAGGGGTCTTGGATAGGTGTAAAGGTCATAAAAGGCCTCAGAAATAAATTAAATTTACGTAAAGTCCATTAATGAAGTGAATTCAAAATTTAAGCTGGACACAGCACTAGAGGTGCATGGGTTGTGAAAACTTTCACAGAACATGAAGGCATTCATGAAAGGTGCCTTGACGTTGAGACAATTATTTCATACTTAGAAATATTAACCAGGGTCCTCTTCACGAGCACCACCATGATCAATGGTGCCTTTCATGGCCATATGGGTGCCCATGGTGGCAACCTTGGTCATACAATGGAGAATTAGGCAAGTGCTCTCTACCATAAGCCCTTTTAAGACCCATGGTTTGGTCTACAAGCCGTGGAAGGCTCTATGGAGGGCTACTTATCCTAGAAAGCATGGGATGAGGTGAGGCTGCCAAGGGATAAACCAATGGTAAACCTCCATATCTCATGAACCTTTCCACAGCTTGTGGAGGTTTTCATGAAAGGAAACCTTGGTGTAAAAATATTAAAAATTAATATTTTAGCATCGTTAAGGGCATTCGGATCCCAAGTCCTTACACTCTCGGACTCTGATCTAGACTTCTTCTCTCAGTCAGAACCATCCCAATAATAGAGCTGGCTAGGACCCCTCTCTAGAGCTAGAGAATTGTATGGAATTATTTTGAGTAGGGCCTCCCTCCTTAAACTAAGGATGATGCTTAAATCATGGTTCTAGGAGTTTTTTTTATCAGAGTAGCACTCTATGTCACCTCTACGTGCTGTGGAGGATGCCTAAGGGTGGCACTTGGCCTTATATGGGTTGTCTTTTGGCTTATGGTGTAGTTTAAGACCAAGTGGCATTATACGGAGCCCTTCATAGCTTGTGGTGCTCACCGCTGGCCATAAATGTGGCTCGTTATAGGTGCCCTTTGCTTGAAAGCCACAGTCTAGCTAAGGTACCCACCATGGACACCTGTACAGGTCGTACAACCCACCATGTCTTGTCGTGGGTTCTCGTGATGGTTTTAGTCTAAAACTTTTTAGTATCAAATCACCATCTCGGAACATGGATCTTTGTATGGTAACTTGTACAGACTGTGGAGCTTTGTACGAATCATAAACCCTTCAATGAAAATATATTTGGTCTAAAATTTGGTGAGGTGCCTTAAGACCCTTACCATGGACCCTTGTACGGTCAGTGGTGTATTGTACGATCTGTGGTGCTCTTTAACGAGCCCCTTGGGTACTTTTTAGTGCTTATTTCGTTAATGCGTCTCTCATAATTTTGGTGATTTCTAAGGGTCATTTGTGACTTTCTGACCTATCCTAAACCCCTGGAAAGACCTAAATTCCTTTATTCTTAGTCAAATTCATTCATTGTACTTATAATGCTCAAAGTCTCTCTTCTAAAAACTCCTCTCAAGTGTGCCATTGAAGATTCAACTTGTCAATTCAAGGAGGATCTTCTTCTCAAATCCTTTTTTTCTTAGTTCTCCTAGTTACCTAAGGTATATGAGATCAATTTATAGTCCCTTCAATCATGAAGACCGCAAACACTCCTTGCTTCTTCAATTATGAACTTCAAGCTTACTTTGAATATGGGTCTTTTAAACTGATTTGATTTAATTGAGATATGAGTTGTATTTAATTGATGTTTTTAAAGTGATTGAAGCCCTATTATGTTGAATTTCATTAATATTATAAAGGTTTGAATATGCATATCCCTTTTAAATGTTGAATCTAGGCATGTGTAATCTCAAGTATGCTTTAATGGTGAATTGCTCTATGGATTACTTTGGTTTCATCTTGCATTGTTATTTTAATTATGAATCTATATTGCCTATGCTATTCTCTCATCACTTATGGCATATGAATACATGACGTTGATTTTCATAAAGTTGATGATGTGGTTTAAGACCCAATTATGTTGATGAATACGATTTTAAGGAAATTATGGTTATGACATGACATGTGATCACATAATGTCTATGATATGGCTCTTTGAGCAATTATAGGTGTTTATACTAACATGTAATAGTATGAATGACCTATTCTTCTGCATGAAGGTATGACATGAATATAATTTGGCTCTTTAGCCCTTGTATGCATGAATATGAAGTATGATTTGGTATTTTAGCCTAAGTATGGATGATATGATGTATGTTTGGCTTTTAAGACTAAGTATGAATGAAAATGATTTGAAATGACTTAAGCCTCTTTTGAATGCATGTATATATATATGTATTCTCGTAGGATGATGATTTAGCACTAAACATATTTATGTCAGGGGGAATATCCCTAAGGTCCTTTATATAAATCCTCAAGTCTCATAACTATGTGCTAAACACAAGTTCATGTTTATTCCACTTTGTGCATGATTATGTTATGAATGAAAAATCCTTACCAAATTGGGGGTGCCTATGAAGTTAAGTTACTTCTCTGAAATAGGAGGCTCGTAAAGAGAAGTACGATCTACCTATGGCAAATAGATCACCTTTTCATTCGGTGGGAAGACACTGGAATTCCATGTAATAGCTCATATGGTGAAGATATTGATTGAGGTCTCATGCCCGTATATTGAAGTATTATGACATGCATGCATCATGGTTTTCATTGCATATTGGTATCACATTCTTTCTTTTATACTTCTTTCTATATATGTGTTGTTGTCATCTAACATTCATTGCTGGTTAATAATTTCATAAACATTTGCATGCTCGCAAACTTAGTACATTCAAACATACTAACACATACTCTTTGCCTATATGATAAGATCATATAGGGACCAGAGACTATCTTCATCTACCTTTTGATGGTTATCTTGGATTGTAAGAGTTGCTTGTGGTAAGTCCTACCATCCAAGGGCAAACCACCTTCTATCAACCTCTTATGCTATTTCCACTTATGTCTTTACTTTGATGGTGATCCCGGGATATATCTTGGCCCTCAACCTATTCCATGACTTAGAGGTATTGTTGGATAACATGTAAACTCTAATTATGGGCTTAAAATATTTATGTTATTTGCCTATGGAGATTATGATTATGTCTATCCCTTGATGTCGATGATATGATGATATGTTCATGATGAGATGTGGAAATGTGGAAAGTCCTAAGCCACTTCTATCCCCATAGTGTGTGTCATACTTAACCTCCCCTTAGTTCCTATGTGCTATATGCTATGTAACTCCATGCAAATCATTATCCTTATGACATCCCCATAGTGTGAAACGTACTTTCTCATCCCTTAGAACTATGTGTTTATTGTCTAATCATGCACTTCCAAACCGATAATGTGTATAAGGATGCTATGATGCTTGTTTAGAGACTCTTAATTTTCCATCGCCATGTCAATCCTAGTCTCTAGGCCTAAGTCATGAGAAACTTGGTATCAGAGCACTATGTTTATAAAGGATCCTCAGAGTCCAGTATGTTGCGCTGAGTCGAGTCTTATTGATGGGGGCAAAATACACCATACCTATGAGTAGGAGGTTATGATGGCGTTTTAGGAATTGTCTCACTTCTTCCTGTCTTATGTCATGCTTTGGACTATGTCTTTAGATTTCCTAATTTTTATGCTGTCCTTGGTGCCATATATAAGATTCCTACAAAAAGAGCCCCCTATCAAGGCAAGCCCTGATTACAGAGGACGAAGTCCCTTAAAAGCCTATAGGAAAGCCAGATGCTCAGGATTAATTTTGTACTACCTTTGCCATGCTTGCCAAAGTGATGGCCAACCAGTCTAGGCAGGCCAATTCTCCTTCTCATGCTCCCTCTGTGGCTACTAGAGTGAGAGATTTCACCTAGATAAACCTCTAGAGTTTTGTGGATCAAAAGCTAATGAGGATGCCCAAGACGTTATTAATGAACTCTCTAAAGTGTTGACCACTATGAGGGTGACTTCATATGAGAAAGCTAAGCTAGTTACCTATCAATTAAAGGATGTGGCTCAAGTATGGTACACCGAATGATTGATGGAGAGGATTGATGATGATGGGATTAGTTGGGAAGAGTTTAAGTTTGCCTTTCTAGACCGTTTCTTTCCCCCTGAGCTTAGGGAGGCCAAATTGACAGAATTTATAAACATCAGGTAGGGTGGTATGAGTATGAGGGGATATGCCCCTAAATTCACAAAGCTCTCAAAGTATGCTCCTATGTTAGTAGTTGGTCCCCATACAAGAATGCACAAGTTTATTTCTGGGATCTCTATTTGGTTGTGAAAGAATGTCATACGGCTATCCTTATTCGAAATATGGACATTTCTAGGCTTATGACATATGTTGAACAGATTAAAGGGGAAAGACTTGAGGATAAGAGGGTGAATGATTCCAAGAGAGCCCGTTATGAAGGTGGGTTCTCTAATTCTAAAACTGGTAGTAGATATGGTCGCCTCCATCAGAGCTAAGGTTTGCTTATAAAAGTTTCCAATCCTAGAGTGTCTCATCCTAAGGCATAAGTTGAAGGTTGGTCAATGCCCTCTCAATGCACAACGTATGGGAAGAATCACTTGGGTACATGCTTGAGAGGTTTAGGTGCTTGTTTTGGCTATGGTGATAGGGACTACAAGTTGGCTGATTGTCATAAAACTACTAAGAAGGGTCGGGGTGAAGTTGCCCAATGTGATCAAGGCTAGCAAAGAGCTCTATAAGGTCGTACCCCCAGAAATAACAGGTTCTATGCTTTGCATGCTCGATAGGAAGTAGGAGAGACTATAGATGTTGTGACTAGTTTATTAAAAGTCCTTGATTTTGGTGCTTATGCTTTGCTTTATATTAGTGAAAATTTATCTTTTGTGACTCCTTTTTTGGCTATTAAGTTTGGATTGAGTCCTGAATTTTAAGGGAGTTATTTTCAATTTATACTTTCGTGGGTGAGTCTATTGTTACCCAAAGAGTCTATCAAGGTTGTCTAGTCTTTATCTTGCATAAAGTCATTCCATGTGAATCTTGTGGAACTTGAGATGTTTGATTTTCATATTACTCTCAGGATGGATTGGTTACATGCTTCATATACCTCTATATATTGTAGAACCTAAAAAGTGAAATTCCAGTTTTTGGGCGAGCTCGTTCTTGAGTTAAAGGGTAGTGCTTCTGCTTTTAAGGGTCGGTTTATCTCTTATCTCAAAGCACGAAAGATGATTGCTCAAGGGTGCATCTATCATATTGTGAGGGTTAGAGAAGTGGAGTTCGAGTCACCTACTCTTGAGTTGGTTCTAGTGGTTAATGATTATCCGAATATTTTCCCAAAGATTTGCCCAGTATTCCTCTCAAAGGGGAAGTAGACTTTGGTATAGATCTTCTTTTGAATGCTCAAACCAATTTCCATTCCTCCTTATCTTATGACACCAACTAGATTAAAGGAGTGGAAGGATTTGTTAGTGAAAGGCTTTATTAGAGCAAGCGTATCACCATGGGCTGCTCCTGTGTTATTCATGAGAAAGAAAGTTTGTGCACTTCAAATATCCATTAACTACAGGCAACTAAATAAAGTGACCATCAAGAATAAATATCTATTGCCAATGATCGATGACTTATTTGATCAATTTCAAGGAGCTACCCACTTCTCAAAGATTGACTTAGAATTAGGATAGCAGTTGTTTAAAATGTAAAGGGAGGCATAAAGTTCTTGAAAAGACTTTGAGATGGGCCAAAATATCAAAAATACCTCAATAAACTGAGACTAGAAATTTTATCCATAATTTACCACGGATAGATTCACTAGTCGTGAAGTTTTTCATGGTTCGTGAAAGCTCACTGACTCAATATTGACAGGTTCTACAAAAATGGGCATTAGCTTCTTACTACGAACTCAAAATTTTGTGAAACTTAATGCATTGGAAAGTTAATTCAAAGAGATTTAATTTTATATGTAGTGGGTCACGAAATTATATTTTTCATAAGAGATATGACTATTTAAGGTTGATCCTTATATCGGTTCATACGAAAAACATAGCCAATTGAATTCTTTTGAACATGGCTTGATGTAAGAGCTCTATAAATGAACATAAAACATATAAATAAGATTGAATTGATAGATTAAAGGTGAATTTATATAGGGCTTGAGGTTTTTATGGAGATCCTCCGATTGGAGCTTCAAAATAGAATTCGAAAAGCATTTGGCGAGTGAATGAGAGGCTAAGTGTCATGGACAACATGGAGTGATATGGAAAGCATAGAACTAATTTGTGAGGTTAAAAGGACTAGCCCCAATAGAACAAACCTTGAAAGGTTCCCAGAGCATCTTCACAATAGTACTTCACGAGTTGTACAAAGATCCACAAACTGTACAAGTGTCCATGGAGGGTTCCTCATCATCAAGATGGTACTTTCTTACTTATAATAATTACCAAGATTGCTCCCATAGAATCCTCACAGTCTACGAAACTCTCCACAAACTGTGGAAGTGTCCATGAAGAGTACCCATGTTCTGAGATAGTAATTCAACACTTAGCAAGAATTCCACAAGACTTCTTCATGACAGCATCACCATGAGCCATGGCACCCTATACGGACCATACAAGTGCCTGTGGTGGCCTCCTTAGCTAAAAGAGAGGGAAGCTTAAGGCATAAACCCGGGCTTACCTCCACGGCTCATGGGCCCCTTCATGGTTGGTAGAGGTTTCCTTGGCTTAAAATATTGAGAATCGATATTCTAAGCATCATAAGGCTTTTCCAAAGTCTAGGCCCTTACACTTAGCCTCCATCCCATTTATGACTAGAAGTATTGTTGGATGCTCATGATATGTATGCACTATGTAGTGTTTACACTTCTATGGAAACTTTTTGTTGTTACTATAAGTAATAAAGATAATTGTGTAATACAAATTTTAATTTTTTCCAATGAAATAACTTCATACAAATTTCATATAATTATTGTAATATTCAATATGAAGTAAATCAATTTCAAGAACATTAGACTAGATGAAAGGAGAGAAGTGTCAAGTCCTCTGAATTCATAGAGTTTCCTTAAGGAAATTATTGCCCTCAAGTACCCGAGGTTATGGAATATATCCTCCCAGGATAAACTAACTCATGACAAACAAATAGTGGTACCTTAAATTTGTTGTCTAAGGAACCACTAATGGCTTGTAATCATACTAGAATTTTTTGAAACAACACTTTTTCTTCTCAAAACTTGTCTCAAACCTTTCTTCCAAAAGTCACTTAGTTTTTTCTCTTAAGTTCTCAAGTTCTTAAGTTGTTAAGAAGTCAAGTTACCTCAATATCTGAGAAGGATTCAGATATTTATAGCCAATAGAATAGTATAATGATTCATGTATAGTAGACTAAAGGTTGCACTGAAATAGGAAGGTTGCATGAATGTTCATGAATGAAATGAATTCATTCATAATTGCAACTTTCACAATTGTCAATACACCCTTGAGTTAAAGGGTAGTGCTTTGTGTTAATATCTAATTGGAACAACACAATAATTGCAACTTTCACAATTGTCAATACACCAATCTTTATATAATGTACCATTATCCATTCACCCATTATTCATTGAACCTAATAATCCCCCATATGAATGGTAATGGCTATAATACGAAAGTTAGTTATACACAGACTAGTGTGTGATTACAAACAAATACTAGTTGCATCAGGATAAGTGAGTTTCCCTTTGAACTTTTCATAGTGAACTTATATCGGATGCACTCGATCAATTGGTAGATGTGATATCTTTAAACCGTCGAACTTGAATGTGCACCTAGACAATATAAGTCACACAACTAGCCTTTTACCATCTATGGTTGTCATGATTTTGTTCATTTTATCCATGAACACATCCCAATTTCATGAGAGCTTAGACAATTTGCCTTTACTAACATTCTCCTTGAAGCGACTTCTGTTTCACCCCATATAGGTGATTTCTAAATGTTTACTCCTATAGAGAAACTATTTGGTCATAACTTACCCAACTTAGAAATCATTAAAAAGTCTTAGTATAAACTTTATCATGATCACTGAACATTGTCTTCATCATGAGAATAGGTTAGATTATTTGACAATGTTGGACCGTCAAACACAATTTTATTTTATCTCCTTGAACCGAGCTGTTGGGATTTCCAGTCTGCTAGGTAGAGCTACCATCATGTTTGACTTGTCCTATTACTTAAACCCATCCTCTTATATAACCTTTTAACTCTCTCTCTAGTTAGGCCTTTTGTAAGTGGATTCGACACATTCTCTTTTGACCTTACAGAGTCAATTTTGATAATTCCACTAAAGAGTAGTTTTCTGATGGTATTATGTCTCTATCTTATATGACGTGATTTATCATTGTACATCATGCTCCCTGACCTACCTATTGCAGCCTAACTATTACAATGTTTGCATACAGGTGTTAATGGTTTAGGCTAAAAAGGGATATCGTCTAAGAAGTTTCGGAGCCATTCAACTTCTTCAATTGCTTTATTTAAAGGGATAAATTCAGATTCTATAGTGGAGCAAGGAATACATGTTTGTTTGGATGATTTCCAAGAAACTATTCCACTACCTAAAGTAAATATATGTCCACTTGTGTATTTTACTTCATCTGATCCGGTTATCCAATTCACATCACTATATCCTTCAATTACTGCTGGATATTTATTGTAATGCAAAGCATAGTGCTGAGTATATTTTCAATACCCTAAAACTCTCTTTATTGCCATCCAATGAGCTTTGTTGGGATCGTTCGTATACCAACTCAGCTTACTAATAACACATGCTATATTTGGTCATGTATTGTTTATGATATACATCAAGCTTCCCAATACTCTCGCATAGTCCAATTGAGAGTTCTTTCACCGTTATTCCTTCTAAGTGCGAAGCTCATATCCATTGGAGTCTTGGTAATCTATGAATTTGTCAAGTACTTTTTCAATAAGTAAGACTACGACAAAGACAAACCTTGTGGAGTTTGAAGAATTTTGATTCCTAAGATAACATCAGCCACTCCAAGGTCTTTCATTTCAAATTACTAATAAGTATTTGCTTAGTAGCATTTATGTCAGCCAAGTCTCTACTAATGATTAGCATATAATCAACATACAAATAAACAATGACCTTATGATTTGGAGTGTGTTTGATGTAAACACATTTATCATACTCATTAATCTTAAATCCGTTTGCCAACATGGTTTGGTCAAATTTTGTATGCCCTTGTTTTGGTAATTGTTTTAGTCCATAGTGTGATTTTACAAGTTTGCACACTTTTGTTTCTTTACTAGGAACTAGAAAACACTCAGGTTGTTCTATGTAAATTTCTTCCTCAAGCTCTCTATTCAAGAAAAAAGTTTTCTCATCCATTTGATGGATTTGAAAATCATATACAGCTGCTAGTGCTACCAACATCTGAATAGATATAATCCTTGTTACTGGCGAGTATGTATCAAAGTAATTCCTTTTGCTTAAAGCCTTTGATTACAACTCTTGTCTTGTACTTATCAATAGTACCATCATCTTTTGTTTTCCTTTTAAGATCCATTTTGATCCTAAAGGCTTGTTTCTTGGAGGAAGATCAACCAACTCCCAAGTATGGTTATTCAAGATTGATTCAATCTCACTATAGACAACTTCTTTCCAAAAGGGTGAACCCACATAGGACATTGTTTCTTAGAAGGTTTGAGGCTCATTATCAATGAGAAATGTAAGAAAATCTTATCTGAAGGAAATACCAGTCCTTTGATGCTTACTACGCCTTGGATTTTCTCCATTTTGCATATTTCTCTTTTGTTCAACTTGAGGTCATTTAGAGCCTCCAGTAGACTCTTTAGATCTAGATTTATATGAATAAATATGTTCAAAGAATTCATCTGTTAGAACCAGTATTTCATGTATTAGAATAATTAGGAAAATGTAGGACCAAAAGTGGAGTAATTAGGAAAAGTTTGGGACCAAAAGTGAAATTATTAGAAGTTGGAAATCTTGAATTAAATAAGTGGGACCCACATAAGTTTGTGTTAATATCTAATTGGAACAACACATGGAAGGGCCATGAACACCTAATCAATTCTTGCTCTATATATATAAGAGGACCATTTCATTTCTCTTATCATTTTAAAACGTAGAAAAAATAAGAGAGAAGAAGCAAAAGTTGAACAAACCTTTCTAAGAAGCTCTTGGCCAAGACCTTAGAAAATTGAAAATCATTTCTAGCCTTTCCAAAAATTATTTGTTGATGCAAACCTCCTATATTGAGGTCCCTAAGTAGCATGGAATTTTTGTTGGTGCGATTATCCATCTATTTTCTCACCTTTGGAAACCCTAGCCCACTTGTGGAATTGAAAAGGAAAGGTAAGATTTGATCTTGTTTTATATGTTATAAAGGTTGTAAGCATGTTGTAGTATGTTAAAATGGAGGAAAATCATGAAATATGAAATGTTAGAAGATCTTGTTTTATGTGTTATAAAGGTTGTATGCATGTTGTTGTGTAATGAAAAAATGAGTTATTATTGTTGTATAGCCTTTCAAATTGGTTATTGATATTGCTAGGTTGTTGTTGTTGTTGTTGAATGATTTGGCCAAGTTGAATTCTCGGGGTGGCCTATTTTCAAGGGAAATGCTGCCCAAATTTTTGTAGGATTAAGGGCAAAGTTGGGATTTAATGCCCAAAAAGTCTTTAGCTAATGTTTGGCATGCTATGACTTGTTTTTGATTTTATATTCGGATTTAATGCCTAAAAAGTCTTTAGCTAATGTTTAGCATGCTATGGCTTATTTGTAGACCCTGGGCAACCCGAAGAATAATTGGACTTAGCTTGCATTGGGATTATATTGAAGGGCGTTTGAGGTATGTAAAGCAACCTTTCTTTTCAGCATGTCTTAGTTACAATAGGCCATGATATGAGCCTCGAGGAAACTCCATTTTCGCAATCCGAGCATGTTTATGATTTGCATTTGTTCCTTGGTATTCTTGTGTTAAAACGTCATAACATTGATCCTTATGTCTTTGGAATTTATAAGTTGCAAAGGGTATGTGAAAGCCGAATTATTTTTAAAGAACTTATTCTTTAACGGTTCTAAAACTATAAATGTCTATAACTTTTATCGAAAAGCTCAAAGTTTGTATGATCTAGGATGAGTATATTCTCCATAGGCTGGGCCAGTTGGGTCTCCACCCATCCATGGGTCCCACAATGCGTTTTATGTAATTTTGGTATATCTTCTCCATAGGCTAGGCCAGTTCAGGTCTCCACCTATCTGTGGGTCCCACGATGCCTTTTATATAATTTTGATAACTTTTGAAAGAATATGTAATAATTGCTCTTCCACTTTCAAATATGGCTACTTTACTTATCTTTGGATTTATGATGATAATTTTATGCATATGATTACTCACTACTCCGTTCGTGCCTACTATGATATTGTTCGCTGGTTCCCGGGCTGGTTGGTTGTCGTGTGCATTATGAGATACTCCATTTATGCTATGTTTATGGTTCACCAAGCCTCGCCCAAGGGCTGGGTTTCACTTTTGTTTGGCATTATGCTATGATTGGCGTTATGTTGTGTTCGATGTCATGACGTGTTGGGATATGTGATGAGAATTTGAAGATTTATGACTTTCTGATGTTATGCTGTGTTATGGCGCCATTGACGGGCGGACGACCATAGTTCTTATGCCCTATACATGATTTGTATTTTGAAAGTAAATATTTTAATAATGTTGGATATGTATTTGCCTTCCATACTTCTGTTTTGATTATTACCCAGATTTATGCTCTCTATGTTCTGCTTTGCATACTCAGTACGTATTTCATATTGATCCCCCTTCTTCGGGGGCTGCGTTTCATACCCACAGGTACTGACGTACAGTTTGGTGACCCACCAGCTTAGGATACCCTTCTGCTATTTGGAGTGCTCCCCTACTTCGGAGCCTACTTTTGGTACATACCCTCGCTTGTTGCCTTGTTGCCTTGTATATGTTTATTCTAGTATACGGCGGGGCCCTGTCCCATCCTATGCTTCTGTCAGTTTATGTAGAGGTCTGTGGATATATGTGTGTGGATTGTGCCCAGTCCGTTCGATTTGACTCATATGGTGTGTTTGTTGGGTGGCCTCACCCGCCATGGTGGCCTTGTCGGCTCGTATATGTATATATGTTGTTCTATTGAATCTGTGTGGTCTCGGTTGGTATCTTCTGATATGCAAGGTTATTTTGGGATAGTCCGTAAAACAAAAGAAACTCTTCCTAATTTTTTTTTAAAAAAATATAAGTCATTAGTTTGTAACTCGGCTTTGTGATTGTGTTTGGGTGCCCAATCCAGGCATTAGTCACGGCCCACGGGGTTGGGTCGTGACATCAGCATTATCTGATTCAATTATCGCATTTTCATGAATATCTGAATGTTCATATTTATGAACCAATAATTGACATGTTTTACATACTATTTCTAGCATATCCAATAAACACATAGTCCACAGTCTTTGATCCCAGTTTTGACCTTTTCGGTATAGGAACTTGGACTTTTGCTAGACACCCCCACACTTTGAAATATCTCAAGTTGGGTTTCTTTCCTTTCCTTTTTTGTATGGGATTGATTGAGTCTTTCTATGGGGCACTCTATCGAGTATGCAATTTGCTGAAAGGATAGCTTCCCCCCCATAAGTTTTGTGGTTATCGTGAACTTATAAGTAAGGTATTCATCATTTCCTTCGGAGTTTAATTTTCCTTTCCGCAATCCCATTAGATTAGGGGGAATAAGGGGCAGTCAGTTTATGGATAATTCCATCTTCCAAACATATTTCTGCAAAGGGAGATTCATATTCTCCACCCCTATCACTTATCACTTCAAATAAAGACTTGATATTTATTTTCACTTTGTTTCTAGTTTAATGGTAAAGTTTTTAACTCTCAACCATTAACCAAATGAACTTCGATGTTCTAACGAACTTTTTCAAGTTCTCTAAGTTAATATCAAGTTCAAACAGAGCATATTGATTTTATATAGAAAATCAACTGGGGCACCTTTGCTAGCAATCCCACAAAGGTTTTAATCTCCAGAAACCAATTATGACTACACAATAAGATAGTAATTTCCTTAATATTGTTTTTACTATAAGTAATAAAGATAATTATGTTGTACAAATTTTAATTTTTTCCAATGAAATAACTTCATACTAATTTCATATAATTAATGTAATATTCAATATGAAGTTAAATCAATTTCAAGAACATTAGACTAGATGAAAGGAGAAAAGAGTCAAGTCTTCTGAATTCACAGAGTTTTCTTAAGGAAATTATTCCCCTCAAGTACCCAAGGTTATGGAATATATCCTTCTAGTATAAAATGACTCACGATAAACAAATACCGGTACCTCAAATTTGTTGTCTAGCGAACTACTCAATGGCTTGTAATCACACTTGTATTTTTTAAAATAACACTTTTTCTTCTCGAAACTTGTCTTAAACCTTTTTTTCAAAAGTTCCTTAGTTTTTCCTCTTAAGTTCTCAAGTTCTTAAGTTGTTAAGTTGTCAAGTTATCTCAATATCCTAGAAGAATTCAGATATTTATAGCCAATAAGATGGTATAATAATTCATGTATAGTAGACGAAAGGTTGCACCAAAATACGAAGGTTACATGAATGTTCATAAATGAAATGAATTAATTCACAATTGGAACTTTCACAATTTTCAATACACCAATCGTTATACAATGTACCATTATCCATTCACCCATTATACATTGAACCTAACACTTTTTCCTTTAGTCTCTGCCCCATGTATGTTGATGCTTGTGATGTTGTTAATGAGAAGGTAAATTTTCCAAAGTCCCTACTCACCCTAGAGGGCTTCCCATTTTTCCGTTCCCTAGTATCATTTTCATGAGAATGGATGATGGAAATTCCTTGCCCTTTTTTCCCATAGATGGCGTCCAAAGTCACGAATTTCCTTAGTAATTAGGACATATCCCAAAAACCTTATAGATGGGAATCTTTGAAATTTTACTGATTTTTAGAGCTATTTTTCTCATAAACACTCCCAAATTGCTCCCACAATCCCGGGAGGACTAAGGATATATAAATTCTCAAAAATAAATTTAATTAAAGGCAAGAACAATTAAAAGTAGTATAAAAAAATTTAAGACTTTAAAATACTAAGGAGTATAGTAAAAAACAATGTAGAAAATACATACAAAATGTTTTATAGATTTAGGAAAGAGAGAGACAGTACACGGGAAATGGAAAAAGTTGGAAAATTGAAAAATGTAGTGATTCTGTAGGGGCAATGTTTCCATACCTATACAAATACAAGTTGAAAGCCTTAAATAGGCCTTAGAAATGTTGACTAACTTCCAACATGCATCAACTAATTTACAAGTGTGCTTATACTAATACACACGTTTTGTGTTACACGTAATTGAAAATTATTACACGTATCTAAAAATTATTACATGTGTTGATAACTGTTACACATAACTAATATCTATCCATGGGCAGCTGATTTTTAAACAAGTATCTTTTAATATATCTTTTTGAAAATGCCATTCTTTTAAAATGCAATTTGTCTTTTTGTGGGTCCTTGTTGAGCTTTGGTCCTTTGTCGTTTTGCGACATGGAGTTTTGTGCCACTTTTTTTGAATTTGATAAAGAATGTTGGTTCTTTCTTCTAATAAAAGACTATCCCTTGTGGATTTTACATATCTCCATTGCTGGGTTCCTATGATGAAGCAGTATCTAATAATTATATTTTCTCAGTATCAGTATCGAGGTTAATTAAGGCTTCTTTGAGCCTTCTTTTCATTTTTCTTTGGAGGGGTTGGGTTCGTTTTGTGACGAACCAAATAATAATTGATCATTGCGGTCTACTGGCATATATCCTTTTCACCTTAATAGTCTTAATTAAATACTTGGTCCTTTCATATTCATGGATGTTTAAGGGCCAACTAATAATCTAAGAAATCTTTTTGACAATAAATTTTTTAGATAATTTAATATTTTCTGCTAAAGTAGAAATATTTTGATCCGCCTGAAATTTGTTAAACTGTGCCTGATGTGTTGTTGATAATACCTATTTATATCCTCTGAATTAGTTCCACCATTCATAAAACCATCGAGGAATTGCTATATCTTTCATTTCTTCAGGATATTTTATGAACCAAGTATGGGTGTTGGGCCTAATATATATAAAATTATACCAGACTGCCTTATAAGCATACAAATTATATGAGTGAATAGGAGTATGTAGGTAGTCTACAAAACACTCAAAAGGACTTAATATTCTTTTAATCATGAACTTTGAGTATCTTATGTTGCCTAGATTATTTTCTTCAACTATGTACTCAAATTCTATCAAAACTGTATATGTTAAGGTGAACTCTTAATACCTCCGAATTTTGAGGAGGTCTTTAGTTTTCATATAATTTTGATTTGTATAACAGGGTTCTGCAAGTCTGGGATTCCATAATGTTGGTTTTTTTTCCAGTGCCATAATGGATAATACCTGTAGGACTGATAACTTAAATTGTTCCGTACTTGGAGTATTCTTATCTTTTTCCTTTTTTGTAGATATTTCTCTACAGGTTTCATCTCGTATATATCCTTCATTTGGTTAGAAGTATTTTTAGTAACTAAGAAGGAGGAGTCATCCTTAAAACTTGAATAAAGTGATTGTAATTTGGTTGAGTTGGTTAATGGTGTAGTATTTTTTGGCAGAAGGAGGGATTCTACTAAGAGGATATTTTTATTTTATATTGTATCCTTTTTATGGAAAGGCCTTTTCATTTTTCTTCAGGTGTGAATTTTAGGAATGGGGGCCTCGAAGGTCTTATTCCTGGTATTTCGGGGTTTAGTTTTTTCCTTTAAATTCTTTTGTTAAAATATCTAGGAGTGAACTATTCCCTCCCTTTATTTGAAAATCAAAGCTGGATAATAAAACTTGTCATCCAAAATATTTTGTACTTTTATAAAGAATATTTCAATTTGGGTAAATCTTCTTTTCAGAGAGAATCCTAGGTGGAATAGGAAGCCTAATCACAAAGTGTTTTGGCTGTGAAAGTTAACTTATTTTAAAGATGGTTTTATCCTTTACGAATTCATTTTCTTCTTCTAATATATTATTTAGGTAAGGAAATATTAGATCTTTTCCTAATATGGTGGCGTGGATATTGTCTAATTTGGCGGTGTATGGTCTAATTTGGGTAATAAAAGGAATACCTAATATTATTTCTTCATTTATATTTTTTGTTATTACAAAGTCATTTATAAAATCAATTCCATTATTACAGATACGTGTTTGGCAGAGTTTATATTTTATTTTAAGCTTTTCTCCTTTTACAGAGAATAATCGTGTAGTACCTACATCGAGATACTTGGAAGGAATTAATCCCTTAATAATATAGTTTTGATTTGCACCTATATCAAATAATACAATTTTATGGATGGTATAATTTTTATTTATGAGTAAGGTGATGGGCATGTGGTAGCTTTGCATTCTAACTACCAAAATCATATTAATTCCTAATTAGGTTTAAGCTCATCCTAGAGACTCAATTTCTTGGGATGTTTCTAATGTGCTATCAAAATACAACGGATTTGATGCCTGAAACAAGAGATTTTGTAAGTTCTTAATACTACTTTTTATGGTTTTTATGTGTTTTGGTGTTGTTCTTACAGAAAGTACAGGTTGACATGATTTTGGGAGAAAATTACAGATTTTGCAGAAGTAAAGGATATATGAGCCACCCTAAGAGTCATAGCCCAAGCTACGAGTCATAGGGTGCCCTCTGAAATGACCCCAAAAAGTGCTCGAAAATGTATATCAGAAGTGCCCGAAATCATAATTTCCATATATCTAAAATTTCATTTGT
The DNA here is from genome assembly GCA_000787875.1 of Solanum virginianum. Lineage (NCBI taxonomy): Eukaryota > Viridiplantae > Streptophyta > Magnoliopsida > Solanales > Solanaceae > Solanum > Solanum virginianum. The sequence goes on from DF361816.1 coordinate 32,599, forward strand.
TATTTAGAAAATCCAACACCATATTCTTGTTTAGGGGTTAAAATTGAGTAGGAAATGGGTCTAACCCAAATTTTAGAGCAGCCGTATCAAAATCCAAAAATTACAAAAATGTGATTTTGGAAGGTCAACTTTGAAGGGGCATATATCTTAGCATAAAAACAAATTGGGTGTCCCAATAACTGTCATTTTAAAGCTCTTTGAATTAGTATTCCAATGCACTTAGTTTTACCTCATTTCGAGTTCAAATGAAAGAGTTATGCCCATTTTCGTGGAATTCATTTGTGTAGAAAATGCAATTCCAGCAATCCATTTTGGTCCAAGTTTCTCTTGACTTTGGTCCAAGACTTTTAAGTTTTGGGCCTAAGGGTTCCCACACTTGAAAATACATATACTTAGCCTTATTTCAGCCTCATATCATCCTAAACATTCCCCAATACTCACCAAAACACTTAGCCAAATATTTACTCCCAAAACTCAAGACCAATCTTACGGATTTCATCAAGAATTTCACTCAATCTTCAAGTCCCCATTAAAACCTTCTTCAAGGTTTCTTCAAAAGCTAAGATAAGTGGTATTGAACCATTGGGTCCTTCCACCCATGGTGCCTAAGCGTCCTTTTTACTAATATTGCATGATTTAAAGTTGAATTTATATGTGGGTCTTGTTTACTGAGAAATTTACTGCATAGTGATTTTAGTTCATGAAAGTATGGTTGTTTTAGTATGTTTTGAGCTCTAAATCTTTGATCTAATATTGAATTTGATGAGGGTCTTGATGTGTATATCTTGAGGGTGTTTCAAGGTGTTGATTGATGATTTTACAATGAATTTTTGTAAATGATTTTATCTCTAAATTGTATGGTGTTTCACCCCCATCACACACCCGCCAAACATTTGATAAAATGTTCGGCTAGAGTTTCTTGAGGAATTGTGAATCCAATGCATATTTTATGAGTTGAATAATGTTATGATGATTATATGATGATGAAATGATATATGTATGTGATGACCAAATGATGATAAGAAGGGAAGATATGTATATAAGGATGAAAGGAATTAATATGTGTGTTTGAATTATGTAATGCACCTTTGGTATTGAAAGGGAATTTTTGGGCTCTCATGTTGTTATGTTCTTGTGAATTGTTGATAACTTGTAGGATTCTTAAGATAAGGTTTATGCTCTTGTCAATTGTGAAATCCTATATGAATTATGTTACATGCTTTACCCTCTACTATAAGGCCAATTCCTGCATGTAGAGGTTATGAGCTATGTTGTACACCTTACCCTAATGTATGAATGCAATATACTCTTTATGAGGTTATGCTACTCCTTATGAGGTCATGTTACTCTTTGTGAGATTATGCTCCTCCCTTTGAGGTTATGTTATTCTTTATGAGGTTATGCTACTCCATATGAGTTTATATTACTCTTTATGAGGTTATGCTAGTCCCTATGAGGTTATGTTACTCCCTATGAGGTTATGTTACTCTTTATGAGCTTATGCTACTCCCTATGAGGTTATGAACTATGATATACTCCTTACCCTCATGTATGATTTGGGGTTATGAACTCATGCTATATCTCTCATCCTCTAGTGTAAGGTAATTGGATAAGCTAATTATGTTATCTTAATGGGTTAAGTAAGCTATGAAAGAATAGATATTTTTAAGCATGTTTTACGACAAGCATTGTCCATGCATGCCATATTGTTATATTATGCCTACTGTCTATTATTATGCATTTTGATTATATTGCCTATTTTCTATTGAATCCCACATACTTAGTACATTCCAACATACTAATACATACTCTATGCCTATATGATATAACCATGTAGGAACCGGAGCCCCACTTGAGCATCTCCACCCACGTGGTTAGTACGGTTTCACTCAAGCTTATTGGTGAGTCCTTCATTCTGGGGATGTTGGTCTATGTTTCTTATGTTATGTATTGATTCCTTCTTTTTTATTGCTATGTTGACTATGAGGGTGAGCCCGGTTGCTTTGTCTTGGTCCCCGCTAAGTATATATGTTTAGAGGTATTATTGGAAAAGTTATGTATTATGCTTGAGCTTTGACTCATCTATGTTGTTTATGTATTAAACTCTCTCTTTCTCCCTTAGTCCCATTTCCCCTTGTTCATGTGTTCTTATGATGTTTTATATTGCTTCGCAACCAAGGATGTGTAATGATATTCTATGAGGCTTGTTTAGGGTTCCTTCGAGTTCCCCATTCATCGGTAATGTCTAGGCCTTAGGCTTGGATCGTGACAAAGATGGTTTCAGAGCACTAGGTTGTTAGATTCTCATCGTCCAACACAGCTCATCGATTAGACTCTTGTTCATGGTTGTGTTGTGCACCACAACTATGAGCAAAAGGCTATGAACTTTTAAGTTTTGGGCCTAAGGGTTCCCACACTTGAAAATACATATACTTAGCTTTATTTCACCCTCATATCATCCTAAACATTCCCCAATACTCACTCAAACACTTAGACTTATATTTCACCCTCAATTCAAGTCCCAAACTCAAGACCAATTCAATGAGGAAGGCAAAGGAAGGTAAGTTGAAAGTTTTGATGTTGATGGATCTGAGATTCACTGCTTCTTTCATTACTACTTTTGATTGCTAGTGGGTCTTCTTGTGTGTCCCAAGTTGCTGATGTGAACCTTTAGTGTTTACACCTTTGTTGAGTCTATTATTGCTAGAAAGTCATTGGCATTGTTTTGTATTCTTATTGCATTAGGTCTTGCCTTGTGACTTGTTGAATTCGATATGGTAGATTTTGATGAAATTCTTGGGTTGGATTAGCTGCATGTATGTTATGTCTACATTGATAATGGGGCCCGTCTTTGAGTGGAAGTAAAGGAGGTAAGTCCATTTCCTATTTTAAGGTACAATTGATCTCTAAGGGATTGCATTTTCATCTCATAAGAGTTAGAGGTATTGAACCTAAGTTATTTCTATTGAGTTATTTTCGATGATCAATGAGTTCTTGAATGTCCTTTCCGATATTTCAAATTTGGCATAGTGTCTTATGGTTTCACTTATGCACCAGTCATGTCTATAGGTCTCATGAACAGGGTCTTAAAACCATACCATGATATATTTATGGTAATCTCTAGTGATGAGGAATTGATTTGTTCAGAGCTTGTGAATCATTTGGGGGTAGTATTGCAAGTCTCAGAGGATGAGAGGTTGTTTCCTAAATATGATAGGTATGCATTGTGGATACCAAGAAGGTGGTTAGGATTCTTTAAGGATTATAAATAAATGTGCATTACTTTTCCCCAGTAAGGCTAATATTGCAGTCGATGCTCTAGAAAGCCTAGCATGTGTAGATAGTGGTGGCAAGAAGGAGACTAGTGGAATCCATCAATTGGTTAGATTAGAAGTAGGCTGAGGGAAGTAAAGAATGGTAGTATAATGTTCTTAATACTTCCAAATCTTCTTTGGTTGAAGGAGGACTAGATTAAGCAAGGCCTTGATCTCCGCCTTATTAGAGTTGGAAGTTTTGGGTGAGAAAACGATAAAGTGGAGGTTATCTCCCAAGAGGAAGATGGCGATTAGGGTACCAAGTGAGTTAGGTGAATTTAAGATTGACAATTGAGTTGAGGATTATGAGTCCTTATAGAGTGTAGAGGGCGGTTGGTAAGGTTGCATAAGTTTGGGGATTTGCCTATGGATGTAGATATGGTTCGTCGGTTCTTCATGCTTCTAGGTGGATGGGATGTGTTGGTGACTGTAGTGTTATAGAACTCTTTGAAGTTACGGGTGAGGTGGAGGATAAGTTTGCTTGCAAGGACGTCCCGATGGAGGTGTTGGATGGATGAGTGGAGAGGTTGATTAATGGGGATGTGGTGTTCATTAAGGCCCTTTGGAAAAGTCATATATTCGTATGTGTCTCTTGGGAAGCCAGAGTGGGCATGCAGGAGCAATATCCATATTTCGTTCATTCTATCCAAGCTTATGATGACATGTCAAGTTCTTTCTATGATTCCAAGTCTTATGTTTCAGCCCCTATGTCATTCATATGCATTCATGTTTAAGTTGGCAAGTTTATGATGATTTTACACTTATGTTGAGGTTTGAAAATAGTGTTTTTAAAGTGTATTGTTGCATTCTTGTTGCGTCTGATCTCTTTATGATTACTCTTCTCTTGTACGTTTCTTTGACATTCAGAGACGAATGTTCCCAAGGAGGGAGATATTGAAACGACCAGCAAAAAGTACCCGAAAATGTGCCTCTGAAGTACCCGAAATCATAATTTCTATATATCTAAAAATTTGTTTGTTATTTTGGAAATACAACTTCATATTCTTGTTTAGGGGGTCAAATTGAGTGAGGAATGGGTCTAACCTGAATTTTAGAGCAACCGTATCAAAATCCAAAAAACACAAAACTGCAATTTTGGAGGGTCAAATTTGAAAGGGCATATATTATAGCATACAAGGAACCGAGTGGCCCATGATCTATCAAATAAAAGCTCTTTCAATTAGATTTTCAACAAAATTTGTTTAATCTAAGTTTGAGTTCGAATGAAGGAGTTATGCCCATTTTCGTTGAACTCGTTTGTGCAGAAAATGCAATTCCAGCGAGCAGTTCGTTTTGGTCCTATTTTCTCTTGATTTTGGTCAAAGACTCTTAAGTCTTGGGCCTAAGGGTTCCCACACTTGAAGATACATATACTTAGTCTTATTTCACCCTTATATCATCCTAAACATTCCCCAATACTCAGCAAAACACTTAGACAAATATTTACTCCCAAATATTGAGACCAATCTTAAAGATTTCATCAAGGATTTCACTCAAGCTTCAAGTCCCCATTAAAGTCTTCTTCATGGTTTCTCCAAAGCTAAGGTATGTGGTGTTGAATCATTGGGTCCTTCCACCTATTATGCCTAAGCCTCCTTTTTACTAATATTGCATGATTCAATGTTGATTTTACATGTGGTCTTATATATTGAGAAATTTACTACATAGTGATTTTAGTTCATGAAAGTATGATTGTTTTAACATGTTTTGAGCGCTAAATCTTGGATCTAATGTTGTATTTGATGAGGGGTTTTGGTGTATATTTCTTGAGGGTGTTTGAAGGTGTTGATTGATGGTTTTACAATGGATTTTCTCACATGATTTCATCTCTAAATTGCATGGTCTTTTACCCCCATTACACATCCCTCCAAGTGTTTGATAAAATATCCAGCTAGGGTTTCTTGAGGAATTGAAGGTCCAATGCACGGTTTATGATTTGAATGATGTTATGATGATTATATGATGATGAAATGATGTATGCATGCGATGAGCAAATGATGATAATAAGGGAAGATATGTATATAAGGATAAAAGGAATGAATATGTGCAAAGATATGTATATAAGGATAAAAGGAATGAATATGTGGGAAGATATGTATATAAGGATGAAAGGAATGAATATGTGTGTTTGAATCATGTAAAACACCTTTGGTATTGCAAGGGAATTGTTAGGCTCTCATGTTATTATGTTCTTCTGAATTGTTGATGACTTGTTGGATTCTTAAGATAAGGTTTACGCTCTTATCAATTGTGAAAGCCTACTACGAGGGGTGATGAACGATGTTACATGCTTTCCCCTCTAGTGCAAGGCCAATTCCTACATATAGGGGTTATGAACTATTTTGCACATCTTACCCTCATGTACAAATGCAATCTACTCTCTATGAGATTATGCTACTCCCTATGAGATTATGTTACTCTTTATGAGGTTATGCTACTCCCTATGCGGTTATGTTACTCTTTATGAGGTTCTGAACTATGATGTAATCCTTACCCTCGTGTATGATTTGGGGTTATGTACTCATGCTATACCTCTCACCCTCTAGTATAAGGTAATTAGATAAGCTAATTATGTTATCTTAATGGGTTAAGTAAGCTATGAAAGAATGGATATTTTCAAGCATGTTTTACGGGGACATTGGTCTATGTTTCTTATATTATGTATTGATTCCTTCTTCTTTATTGCTATTTTGACTATGAAGGTGAGTCTGATTGCTTTATCTTGGCCCCCGCTAAGTATTTATGTTTAGAAGTATTGTTGGACAAGTTATGTATTATGTTAGAGCTTTGACTCATCTATGTTATTTAAGTATTAAACTCTCACTGTCTCCATTTGTCCCATTTTCCCTTGTTCATGTTTCTTATGATGTTTGCTATTGCTTCCGCGACCAAGAGTGTCTAATGATATGCTATAAGGCTTGTTTGGGGTACCTTCGGGTTCCCCATTCACTGGTCATGTCTAGGCCCTAGGCTTGACTCATGACTCCTTTGTAACAAGAAACAGTGAGAAAAATTAGGAATTTGCAAAGTGAAGGTCAGCCATACGAGGCCAACCAATGAGTCATACGTCGCACTGTGACTCGTAGGAGGGGGCTTTGTAACAAGAAACAGTGTGTGAAAAGTTTGGACCAAGAACTACAACTCAAGACTGCAAGAAGACTCTACGAGTCATAGTGAACACCATGACTCATAGCAATGGATCATAGCAGTCAAGTCCAACATGCCAGTTACTGACTATGAAAGCCCAATTACGACACGTAGGTTATCCTACCAGTTATATCTATGAGTCATAACTGCTGCCACATATATTTTTTATTTTACTTTGAGGATCTTTTCATAAATAGTATAAATAGATAATGTTAGGGTTTCTGAAGGAGATTTGACATTCCACAGATTGTGAAGATACTTTGAATATTCTTAGAGAAGTTTTCTAGGGTTTAGTGTAGATTTTATCTTTTCATTTTTGAAGACCCATTTTGGGGGATTGAAAATCACATTGCACTCATCTTCCATTAATCTAAGCTTGTGATTTCAATATCAAAGTGGTGTTGTTCTTCATTATTTTTGGGTAATCTCTCAACTATGTCTTTTACATTCATTGTTGTTTATTTTACCTTATCCATGAGTAGCTAAGCACCCATAACCTGGGGTTGTGGGAACTATGAGAAGTTGACTTGAAATAACCTAGATTTTGTGCATTTCTTTGATTGGGTATTTACATATATTATCTAGTGCTAAATAGAACCTTTGCAAGTCATGGGCATCTTGAAATAACCTAGATTTTGTGCATTTCTTTGATTGGGTATTTACATATATTATCTACTTCCTTTCATTTTGAATGTTGTTTGGCGGTGACTAACACCAAACCTTACCTTCTATCATGATCCTCGACCAAGGTATTGAGGAATAGGAAAAGGAAAGTAGATGACAGGATTTGATTGATGTGTTATTGTCTAATCAACCAAACCTGACTAAGGGAAAGTTGACTAGGATAATGGATAACGGTTAGTTGGCATGCCATGGTTGCTGACCAAGGTCATGGTGAAATTTGACCTTCACCTTCACAAGAGGGCTGGAAGAGCCTAAATTATCATCTTACATGCAATGTCTTGTTTGGAGTTATGTTGTCTAGGATATTTGAGTCAACGAATCATGGTGACATAATTCCCAAGTTGTCCCTCAATTTGACCATCTTCTCGCATTAGTAGTGTAGCGTTTATTTTTGTTCTTCATTTTGAATCAAACCTCCCCCCACACCATTTTAGAGAATGTAGTAATCGATGCTTGAAATTATTGTTAGTAGATCAACATAGTCAAACCTCATATTCCCTGTGGATTCGACCTAACCTCTGGTTAGGTTTATACTTGACTGTAACTGCTATAGCATTGGAGTGTGAACATAAAAAATTACGGAGCCGTTGCTGGGGAATATGGCAAGGTTCTTGACTTGATTTCACCATTAGTTAATTCAAGTGTTAATTTCTAGATTCTCTTGTATTTTACTTTTGTTTTTGTTTTTGTTTTCATTTAGTTTTGTTTATAGGTATACAAGGGAGAGTACGCTAAGTTCAACTAAGACAAGCAATCACAGGCTGATAATCATAATGACTGAATGAAAGCTCGCCATC
>DF361815.1:0-10073 GCA_000787875.1 Solanum virginianum
TATATATATTCTTGTGATTTCTAATGGAACAATGATCAAGTAATTGTAAGTGGACATAGCCTTCTTTCGAGATTGTGAAAACATGTGGAACACATATCCACATATTATATATTAAATTTAGAGTGGAAGAAAAATAATGATGCTAGTAATGGGAGAGTAATTATGCCAATTATTGTGCTATGTAATAATTATGCCCATTATGAATTATTATAATGAAAAATAATTATATATATAAAGAGAAGAATAAGTGTTTTTGGCAAGACTCACCTTAGGCAGTGCAACACAAGTGACGAAGTGTTCAGGTAATTAATTCAATACTAATATGTTTCACACTTATTTGTAGGGTGCATTCTTATCACTGTTTATGGCAATGAATATGAGAGATTCATGAAAATTTTTTATTATTATAAAGAATCAACCCCTCAGAATTAGTGGTAAATAGTAGTGATATTTTATTGTCAAATAGATTGGAGGGAATTGATTGATCCATGATGATCTATCATTAGGAAAAGATGATAGGGCGATGTATTGGTAAATGGTATGCTATTATACATTAATGTTCCATAACAAATTTCTCACAAAATATAAACCTTCAACATCTTTTAGCTAGTGTTATCTTGTCAAAACATAATTAGTATTATCATATTTGTTGGATTTCAAATTTAGTAGCAAAATTTATGTTATTGCAATATTAATTCGAGGAAACAAGACAGTGAAGATTATAATTAGATAATAATGATTAATAATAAGCTGGTGTTGGGCAGTTACTAAACAATAACATGTAGAAATATAGAATGAAATTTACTTGTCACAAAATTGGTTTCATAATAAGGTGGTTTCAAGCTTACATTATTATTTGATTATTTTATCCATAAATCAAGTATTGATATATTGAGATAGATAATTAAATTATAATTGTAATCCATTATATAAAATATCATTAGGTTGTTAATTAGAGGACTTGAGACTTAACTTTAGGCTTAATATTTTTAAATGTAATTATGGATTTGGATGAGTTGGATCTAATCTAGACATATAATAGTTTAGGTGTTATTAGTTTTAATTTGAAATCTTATGGTGATAATTTATTTGACTAGATCATGGTGCTACGTATTCCATTCGAAAGGGAAAAGCTCAAGTGTTTGAGTAAATGTGATTTGACTAAGGCAAGTGGACTTTCAAAATTTTGTAATTCTAGTAGAATTCTCAAATTTTCCTTTCTCCTACGTATGATACGTGAAATATTTTAATATTATAAGAAATAAGGTGATCAAATGTAAATGTAAAGTGGCATGTTATTATGGTACTTGAATTGACAAATGCGGTTAAGTGATGAGAATTCTATATTTTTGAAATATATATTGTGTGGTTGGAGATTATAAGTGGATTTGTTTGTGGAATTCATATCATGTTCATTCATTCCACGACATGCATATTTGCATTGATTCAAAATATTGATATGAGTGAGATAGAAAATATTGGGACCGAAGTCTTTACCAGATCGAGATTAGTGAGATCGAAAATATTAGGACCGAGGAAATCACCGATGCAAGATAACATGACGAGGACATTGCCATGCCAAAGTACGATGCTGAAAAATTTATGATGATATTGTGATGCCGAGGTCTTTGCAGGCGATGATATGATGTTGAGATATTTTTCAGTGATGTTATAATACAGAGGTCTTTACCGGCGATTACTACATAAGCATTGCATTTCACCCTTGCATATTATTGCATAGCATGATGTTATTCTGATGATTGATTGTGCTATCATTTTTAGCTTGTGTTTTGGAATTGTCATATGGTGAAATACCATCTTTATTATGCATTATGTATTGCTGGGTTGGACTAACGTTTCTGTGCAGGTTGTAGTCGTGGAAATCAATTGGGATGAAAGGAGTTTATGTATATTCTATTAGACTTCATTTGTTTTGTTAGTTGACTTGCTGAGTACCACACGGTATTTGGTACTCACCCCTGGCTTCTACACTTGTGTAGGTCGTGAGCCCGGACAGTGAATAATATATTCCTTGATCCTCCGAGGCTTCCCAAGAAACGTAGAGAGGTAGCTGTTGTCATCTAACTGACTCTCTTGTTCTTATTTCTTCTGTACTTGTTCTATCCGAGAAGAAGGACAATTTGGACTTGTAGTTCTTTAATTTTCTATATTGTTAATGGCTTGTACGCGTAACAACCAATCCTTAGGTGGTATTTAAGTTTATGAAAATTCTCACCTTTACTTATCTACTCCAGTTAATTACTTCCACGCGATATGCTTATTATCACTTTTGAGTTAAGACTAACTTGTTCTAGTGGGGTTGAGCAAGTACCATCACGTCAATTTTTAGATCATGACAATATGGTACCATGAAGGCTCTTACCCAAGGACATAGACCAGATATGTGTACAAGACAAGAAAAGAATATGACAATTAAAAATCGATACGGACACCTTGTGAAATAACAAAAGAATTCTGAGAGGCACTACAAAATGCTCATGAAGGGAGTAATTGTGGCAGTTAAAAATTGATATGTTCACTACGTGCTTAGTATGAGCTTTTCTAAATGAAGGGTGGAGAGTCCATTTAGGACATGCATACTAGATTCACTTGGCATTGTTTACAAAAAAGTTATAAAATCAAACAAGCTCATCAATGATATATGGAGCTTATTGATGATATGCATGTCCTGAATGGACTCTCCTTTGTTCATTTTGAAGAGTTCATACTGGGTAATGAGTTGTATCAATTTTATGTTTTCAAAAACTTAAGTGAATCATAAGGGAAGTTGTTGAATCTTTTAACTCCATGTTTATTTTTAACTGACAATATAAGTCATATATATATAAGGTCATTAATTTTCATCTAGATAATCATTAAAAAAAATTGATGAAATAAAAAATATTTTTATTTCTTAATCTTTTCCCAATTGAAATAGGATAAGTATTTTCTAATTTAAAAAGAAGAAGATATTTTTGTTATTAAACTATTAACTAAGAACGTATTTTTTCAATTTCGCATAGTTGAATATTTTCTACCCTATTTTGATATTTTAAAAATTGTTCCTCGCTAAACATTTATTTTTCGAACAAATCATAAATGACATACATATTTTCCGACCAAACTATTAACTAAAAGTATTTTTGTTCAATTTTGCAAAGTTTAAGGATATCTATGATCCATTTTCTATCTTTTAGTATTGTCCCTTCCTTGCTAAATATTTGGCATCTTTTAGATTCTTTGTAAAATAAAATTGAATCTCTCTTTTTTCTTTATTTAAATGACATACTCCTTAAAAAAGAGAAAAGATATGTGGAAGTGTGAACTACTTTTGGTATCCTCGTTTGTTCCCATGTATGTAGCCATGCCTTTTGAGGGATATCTTTATATTGTCAAAGTTGATTCTTTGCCATTCTTTTTGTTTATAGATACTGTTGTAAGTGGGGTGAACATGGCCAGACTCACAACATTTAAGACAAAGAAAGGACTATATGTTTTTTTCCACTCGATGTTCGATATCTACATTGGAGTCTCATTATATTTGGATTCATGCTACGTAGGGCTCCATTTGGGGGAAAGCACTTCCTACCAAGAATAGCCTCCAAAACTCTAGTTAACTGAGGAGCAACCCCATCTGTTGCATATATAGTTTAATATTACCTTAGTTTATTTATAGCTTTTATGATACGATTTAACATAACTTTTTAGAAAAAATTAATAAAAAGTGTAGTTTGATTAATGTATTTTTTATTAATTTTTTAATTTTTATCTATTTATATACTTCTTGATTTTAGAATAAATAATGGTAACGATAAAATTAAAAAAAAAATTAATTCTCTCTTAATTTTTTAAAGTAACAACTATTTAGAAATAACTATATTAAAAATACATGACAATAGCTAACCAAAAAAAAATATGACAATTGAAAATGAATGAATAAAGTATATGACAAGTAATATATATTATTTTTGAGGTTATAACTAATTCATTTTTAGGAGCTATTATGAATAATTGTCTTTTAGGTGATTGGATTCTTTTACACTATCATAGAATAGAAGTAAAATTTAAATTTAATTTATACACACCAACATTTATCATAAGGAGGTTCATGACTTGAATTATATCTATTCTGGATTGTAAGACAGTAGTGACTTCAATATATGGTGTTTAGTAAAAAAAAAAAAAAAAGAAATACTGAAAATGGACAATTATCTGTAAATATTTTTTACACTATTAGCAGTGGTGACATTAAGGACGGAGATGATGTGTATGTTTGGGTTAAATTCAAAATTCGTATATAGTCTCGTGAAAGTTATTGAATATGTATAAATTATTAAATTAAAATTTAATAATGTTGAAAAATCAAAATCTCATACCCATACATTTCACATTTTGACAATTTTTGAGGTAAATAAAAGTTGCTTCTCCTGTCTCAATTTCTATAATTCATTTTTTTAGTCAGCAAAAAGAATGACATATTTTTATATTTAGTAATCATTTAATTTTAAATTGTTCATTTTACATTTATTCTTAGATTACAATATTTTTTAAAAAAAATTACTTTCTGAAACTCATGTCAAATCAAAATAGTCAAACAAATTGAAATAGGAAAATATACTCTAAAGAGTCATTTGACATGAGATATAAAGTATAATAATTTCAAGATACAATTTTAAATTATTTTTATCTCATATTTCGTTAGAGGTATTAGGTCGTCGTTGAATTATTTATCTCACTATTTTTGTCATTGTGATGAAATGAATTATCCAATATACATACTCCCTCAGGTCCCTTTCATATATTAGCTTTTGTGATTGCACTTGCATTAAGAACAAAAGTGACTTTATTATTTTGCCCTTATTATACATTAATTATTTTTTTAGTTCTTCTAATTGGCCAAATTTATCTTTTCAAAGTTCATTAACTGTCAAGGGTAAACTTGAAAGAACAATATTATTTATACATTGATTTTATGAAATAACATATGTTAAGGACCATCTATTTATAATAAGAACGACATATAAAAGGGATCGAAAAAAGTAATAAACTAATTTATCTCGAGATAAGTTGTTCCTTACCAAACAATCTCTAATAAATATATTGGGGAGGCACCTAGTGATTTGGGATCTGTGGATTGAAATCCGTACAATTATTTTTGGGGCAAAAGATTCTTGAGGTGTGCTTTAATGGGAACAGCATAAGAGTGTGGCCTTTCACAAGGAACACATACATAAAATCAAGTACATTTGGCTTTGAACTTCACAATCCTTTAAACAAATAGTGACACAGTATTCTTTTAACTTTGTCAGTAATTTACAGTTATTTTAATCAAGTTTTATGGGAAAGATTAACATTGGTGACCAGACTTGTTAACCCTAAATGAGAAATGTTTAAACTTTAAACAACACATAAGATGAAGGTCTCATCTTTACCCATATTTCCATTATCCTTTTTAGGAGGAGGTATTTTTTTTTTAGTTAGTTTAAAAAAGAATGATGCAGTTTTATATATATAGTTACACAAACAGTTATAATTTATTTTAGATATAAATTTCAAAAAATAAAAAATTCTTTAACTCGGAGTCAAATCAAATCACATCATAAAAATTGAGACGGGGGGAGCGAGGATGGGGGTGGGGATAATAGTTATTCTCTAGTACATCTCAATTTGTTTGATTCAAACAAAATATAAGAAAAAAAAAATTTCTAAAAACTTATGATCTAAAACAGATTATAAAAATTTATATGATTGTAAATCATCATATTAAAAAAAAAAAGAGAGAGAAGTTTAAAGTAAAAACTGCTACTAAGTATAAAAAAAATGTCACTCATTTTTGGATTGACTTAAACAGAAAGAATATCAAATAAGTTGAGATGGAGGAAGTAATATACAGAAAGTAGACTGATTTTTAAGATATAAAATTTATGATTTTTGAAGCTCTTTAATCTTTTACGTTCTAAATTTATAATTAATACATATTCAAATGGACTTTTAAAAAATAAATACACAATTTGAATCAATGGTGTTCTATCAAACTCATACCATAAATGATAAATTATTTATATACATAATATATTTTGTGTCTTCCTTTGCTAGTACATCTATTACTTGGTTAAAGAAAAAAAAGTATACCCTAGGGTTTTCTTCTACAATGATTAAGAACTATATCGAAAACTTGGAACTTGTATAGTTAACTCTAACTTGTTCAATTTTTTCGTTCTAATTTAAGTGTCTTGCTTTCTGTTTTTGATTTGCCTCAAAAAGACTTTTCTAATGTAGTAAGTTTTCTAATTTCAACATTCTACTTCACAAGTTCAAGATTACAAAATATAATTTTGTTTTTTATTTTTTAAACTTCGTGCCTCAATCAAACTAAGACATTTAAATTAGAACAAAAAAAGTAATTACTTTTTTTTTTATCAGAAAGGAGTAATTACTAGGATTGCTAGATGGAGAGATAGAAAAGCCAAAATCCTCTCTTCCTACACTGTACAAAACTTAAAAAACCCTTCATAAATGATAGTACTATACATCTTCATTATTAAGTGAGACATGATAGTATGTTGGTCAAGTCATAATATATGAGTATGTTTTTCTCTCATCAAGTCATAAAATATTATGTTCATTAATTTCCAAGTATTTTTTGAGACCAGAGTTTTTGGAAACAACCTTTTTACCTTTGTGGTAGTAATAAGGGTATATTTTTATCCTTCTCAGATCTCACTTGTGAAATTTCACTTGTGATGTTATTGTTGTTTATTAATTTCCAAGTACTTTTTTTTAAGTAACTCGTACAATAAATCTTTTAAAACCTAAATCTTTACATAGTTAATTTGGTCTTGATTTTCCAAGTTTTACTAAAGGATGAGATCTGATATAATCTGAAAGAAAATCACAGTTTGATAACAAGAAAATTATATAAAAGAAGAAAAAGGATGGTTACCTTGAAGTGGAAAATTCATAGAGTTTTTGTTTAGGAGAAAAAATAATCAATCCAACTTGAGCATCACAAAGAACAGACAGTTCAAATGCTTTCTTTAACAAACCATTTCTCCTCTTGGAGAAAGTGACTTGCCTGCTTGTCGCGTTTTCTATACGCCTCATCTCAGTTTTCCCTCTAACCATTATCTGAAAAATCAATTAATCAACAACCCAAGTCAAACAAATAATAAAAGTTGTATGAATTCTATAATTAGTGTTGATGGTGGAGCTTGGGACTTACAAAATTGGCAAAAACCCAGAGAATATTTTGCTAGCAAGTGAGTGGAAACTTGCCTAATGAAAGTCACAAATCTGATGAATACAAGTGTTTGTTTTAGAGAGAGAGAGAGAGAGAGAGAGGGAGAAGGGCAACAAACCATAAAAATCCCCCAAAAAGGAGAAATAAGGTAGGTGCCAATTTTGATTTATTTTTAAATTTCCACCACATTTTTATCTTTTCCACCGTTAGGTTAGGTTTAACTTACAATAATACATGATTTTGGTCAGAGGCTTATAAAAATTAAATCGATTAATAAATCAAATTGATAAAAGTATTATGGATTTATTATTATTATGTTATTAAATTTTTAATGGTTTTGAAAAAAAAATTATTGGATTATCAGTTCGATATGGGTTACAATTGGATTATTGAGTAAACAGATAACCCAATAAGATTATAATAATTTATTATTTTATCTCTTCCTTAATATTAAATATTATATTAGTAATTTACTAGTAAAAGGATACTATAACACTACTTTACCTATTTTGATCTCTATCGTACTTGAGTGATTAGTTACCTACTTTAATATTTCGTATTTAGTCTTTACTTTTTCGTACTCCATCTGCTTTTATTAATACAAATTCTCATTATTATCCTTATCGGATAAATCAAAAATCAAATTGTTAAGAACTTAAAATCAATAACCGAAAACCAATAAAAAATATTTATTGGTTATAGCATATTTAAAAATAAAAAAATAAATAACCGAACCAATAAAGTATAAAATCAAACTGACCGATACACACCCCTAATTTTGGTGCGTTGAATGGGATTGTTCTTTACTGAATCAGAGATTTTGTGATTGTGCTTTACGTATGGAAAAAAGGCATTTGGCTCTGAATGGAGCCTTACACAATGTGAATCTAACTTAATCAGGCTCCAATACGATATCGAGCATCGAAATAATTTTTTTAAAAAATATACTCACACATAACTCTTCATATCAACTTTAATCTGATAATATTAAAATAAAATAAATAATCAATTATTCCTATTGTCCTAATTTGTGCGACAGGGTTGACTAGATACAAAATTTTTGAAAAAAAAATTCTTATTTTAAAATTTGTAGTTTAAAATAATTATTAGATATTTTTGTGATTAAAAATCATTTCATTAAAAAGTAAAAGAAAATTTTCAAAATTAAGCCATTTTTAATTATAGAAAAGTGACGGTCTTTTTAGAACAAATTACACAAATATGTCATATAAATTAGAATATATATACACGCATACACATGCTTCCTCTGTTTATTTTTACTTACCTATTATATTAAAATAAATATTTTAATCTCTAGTTAGACATTTTATAATCAAACTTTGTTGACTATGATGATTTTACCTCTCAATGAAAAACTTTTCGATATAAATTTCAATTTAATTAGTCGGGGCTTTATATTATTAATTAGACACCAAACAAAAAAACAAAATAAATACTTTCTTAGTTTAAAAAAATGATCTACTTTTTTTTAGGTCTATTTAAAAAAGAATGATCTTTTTTTTAATAAAATTTTAATTTTAAAATTTCATATGACATATTTATAAGTACAAAATTAAAAAATATTTTTGTATATTCGATATAAATTTAATTTAAGACTATAAAATAAAATTTTCTTTTTACTTTTCTAAATTTTATATCAAATTAAATTAAATTATTCTTTTGAAAATAGAGAAACTGTACTTCACTTTCTTTCATTATTCAAGTACACATTCTTATCTCCCTAGTCTCTCTCTTTATTAAGTAGCTCCAGACCCCACAATCCACCATCAAAAAGGCTAAAAAGATACTTAGAAACTAGGAAGAAATGAAAAAGAATAGTACTTCTAGTTTTGGCAAACCTAGAAAGCTACCTAAAAATAGAAAATTAGATATAAATGGAAAATAAAGTAGATAAACGCTGGGAAATATTGAAATGGTACTGTAAAAAATTAGTCCTTCCATTTCATTTTTATTTGACCCTTATGTCATAAATATATATTTTATTTATATATTTTAGAAAATTAAAAGAGTTTTATTACTTTTTATCATACGATTTTAATATTATATAATTACATAAAATCGTGGTAAGAATGATTAATTTTAGAGCTTTAAAGCATTATTAATAAAGTTAATTTAGTAAAGTATAACTTTAGTAAAAAAATTTAAGCGAGAATACTTTCTCCGTTTCTTTTTACTTATCACTGTTTGAATTGGCATATCCGTTAAGAAAATAATTATTAATGTAGGCATTTTAATGTAATATCTCTATTAATTGATATTTAGTATTAAATTTTGAAAAATGATTCGACGAATAGTATTTTAATTAAAAAATAATTGCCTTTTCTTAATATGTCAAGTGACAAGTAAAAATGAAAATCTATTTTAGGTTAAGTAACTAGTAAAAATAAGTGGAGGGAGTATTTTCTTTATCTCAATTTATATGACATATTTCTATTTATAGTTATTTCCAAAAAATAATATGTTTCTTTATTTGATAAATATTTATTGCCACTATCAATATTTTTCACATGCCAAATTTTAATGTACTTTTCCTACTTAAAAAAATTATTTTAAGAATAATTTTAAAATACATCAAAAGTTTTTCATATATCTTTTATTTTTTGGGTAAAATCAAATTAAATCACTTCGGGGAATAATCAATGAAATGGAAGGTCGGGTCGTTTAGTGTGAACTATAAAGTATAATAAGTTTAGAATAAAATGTAAAATTATATTATTCTATTTCATCTTTGATTGAAGCTGTAAGGTAAACTTTAGGGGTAGTTTGATATAAGGTATAAGCTATAATAACCTCGGAATAAAATATAAGATTA